>JAQIXW010000061.1:0-61068 GCA_034700685.1 Willowsia buskii | reverse complement strand
AATACAAGTTTACTCAGCTCGTAATATTGCTCGTAAAATAAATGCAAGTGAACTGGTGAGCAAGATAAGGAGTGAAATAGAGAAAAGGGGATTTTTCATGCTTGAATTCTTTATGAGGCATAAGCTGGTTCATAAAATCATGTAACATTCTTCTCTTTCACTTGCGCGAATGTGTGGGATGGCTATATAGTGTGTAGATGTTGGAACTGTGCGGTAATCCTAACTACTTCGTCGCATTGCATAAATGAGCTTCATTACGTGGAACGAAAAATGCTGTCTGTTGTCAATCGAGCAAAAAAAACCTACGCACATACACATACACAAAACCATTTTTGGCGTGTCGTCTGCAGCTGTACTCCTTTTATTCGTTTTTCACTCAAACTTCATCAGCTCATGGCTTTCACTGCCATTTTCCAGAAGCATAAAAACGAGAAGAAAGAAAGAAAATCAACAGAAGCTTTGAAAAAAGCCTTAACGTAAACAATTTTTCGTATATATTTTTGAGTATACCTATACTACATGCCTACATGTGACCTCAGAGGAAGAGAGCACCCCCAATCCTGTAATAAGACGCTGTAATGAGGGTGCATGGCCTGAGAAGAGAAAAACCTTAATATACGTACATTGAAAATAAAATGCTGTACATTTACACAATAAAAAATACACAATATGAGCGGATATATATCGTTATATACTTTGCAAATAAATATAAAAAAATCTTATGTGCTCGCGTGGTTTCATTTTTTTCCTTTCTTTCTTTTTTTCCAGATTGAATGCATTTCTACATGACCTGGACCCAATGGGCTTTCATCTCTTGAATGTGGCACTTCATGGGTTGGCCTCTGCAATATTTGTGAAAATGTGTTTGGAAGTAGCTCGAGTTACTACAACTTGTGCTTTTATTGCTGGTCTCCACTTTGCAACCCATCCAGTTCACACCGAAGCGGTTAGTAACGCACAGAAAAAAAATCTTTCGTTTTTTACAACGTACTAACATTCCATGTAATGTGTCTTGTATATCCCCATTTGTTATCATGTCTCGTCTTCGTCCTTTTCTCTTCATCTCCCATCTATTCTCTAGTTTTTTCCCTCGTGTTGTTGTATGCTCTGCAACAACACAACATTGACTTTTTGCCTCTCTTTTATATATTACACTGCTTTCATGTTATTACTTGAGGACTTAAAGGGGAAAAATGTTTCGCTCTTTTACTCGTTTTTCCATTCTGTATTCCTCCTTCAGCCTTTCCCTACTTTCACAATTTCCCTTTTCGACGATGATGATAACTCAGGCTTTCTTTATACCTTCGTGCTTGCAATATAACGTTTCTTTACTCATCATCCTCGTTGTCGTCCTTTTTGATTTGCTCTTGTCGTCCTTCTTCTTTTCGCATGTACGTACAATCTTCTATTCTCTATACATTTGGCAAGAAGATGTACATTAGAATATGCTCCTGGTTTCTTATAGAATAGCCTGTATTATGCCTCTTGTTGGTGCACACACGTCCCCCAGCATTTTCCTATTACCTACACAACATGCATCACGTATAATGAGCAAAAAACTTTTTTTCCTGTCATTTTGCCATTATAATTCCATGAACGTATATATTTTTATGATATATGCAAAAAAGTATGCACTCGAAGACATGCCAGAAGTGAGCTTAGTTTGCTTTTGTCAAGGAATGTTTCCCCATACGGGACCACATACACTAGAAGCACTAGTGACGGTATAGCTCTCTCCCTCTTTCTCTCTCTCTCTCTCTCTCTCTCTCACTTGTTATTACTATTATAAGGGAAATTAGTTGCTAATTATGGAGGACGAGGAGAAGAGTAAGTAAGTACACAGGACGTTCGTTGTAAATAATGGTTCCGTGTACACGCCTTTGGAATCCTTGTAAAACTACTTACTTTGTTAGTTTCCTCATCTCTGCTACTCTCAAATTAGCTAGTTACTTTTCTGCTCCCTCCTGCTTACTTTTTGCATATACAAAGCTTTTGTTGTGAGATTGTGCGCTTTTCTATACGATTGCTGTGTTATTCAAAAATGACAATTACACGCATTACTACTATTATTATTGTTATTATGGAATATGAATGTATGTATGCCGACTATTTTAATTACAATAAGTATACTGCTGCTGTAGAAAGAAAATTGCATGGGTGTATCATTATTATTTGGAATAAAAAGGAAGAGCGCTTGCCAGCAAAGAATTAAAGCTCTGCTAATTACCAGTTTGGCAAATAAGTGAAATATTCTCTACAATTGGAAACTCTTTGCTCTGCGCATTTATTTATTTTTGGGTTGTTAGCACATGAAACTGGAGTTAATAAATATGACGAGAAAGGAGAGAGGGAGTCGAGAAAACGGGTATTTGAACAAAGTTTTAGAATGGTTATAAGTAGTACATTGAACTATTTTGTTTTTACCTAAAATGCGTATGATGTATGGTATAGGGGGAAAGAGTGTGTCAGTAAATAATCGGCATAAAATATGAACCTGCCTCATTTAAAATGCCTGCTGCTGGTTTTCCAAGCTTCCTGCGTATTTTATGTTCAACACTTGGCTTTCAATCGTCGCATTATTGCGTTACATGGAAACATTCATGACTAACTTATTAGACTGCAACGGTGAATATATTTTTAACATTTTTTTTCTTCATTTTTCACAGGTGACAGGAATTGTCGGGCGTGCGGATCTACTCGCATCAATTTTCGTTTTGTGCTCATTCCTCGTTTACAACAGGTAATAATAGTGTACACATATGTCAATGCCTCTATTCATCACACGGTGGTTATTACTAGTAGTACATGTGCTATATGTTGCCATGAGTCGTTCTTGGTCGCTGACAATGCATTCGTGGTGAATAATATAAAACGATCCTGAGGACGGCGATAAACGTAATGGCAATACTAATACTTGAAAACGTATGTGTATCATGCTCACTTTACCATCAGCACCATCAAGATCTGAACTTATTGTGCAACGTCTTTGTTGTCTTCTTCTTTTTCGCTGCTCTCACCGCCAGTGAAATTCCCTTTTTCTTTGACTTGCCTTCTCACTCTCCTTTTTCTCTTTGAGCAAAAATCAATAAAAACGACATTAGGAGAAAATAGCACAACAAGAAAAAGTTTTTGGCCGGTATATTTACATCTACCATATACTCGCACATATGGATATACGGTGATGCACTTAAGTTGTATGTGCGCTACATATCTACTAAATATGTACTCTAGTTTGTGGGGTGTAGATATGCAGAAAGTACCGCTTTGTTGATGTGGCGGCATTATCACAGTCATCATTCTTTTCTCTTCCTGCTACTCAAATCCACCTTGAGAAGAGTTCGCATTACACACACGCAGATGGCTAATGAACGTTTCCCGCTTGATACATCTACTTACAGATACTCAGATAAATGTTTTTTCTGGGGTTTTGTACATTACACACGTTCAAAACACTTGCCACATATTTCACACATATTTTTCACTATTTTCTGCTAGGTGTTTGCATATTACCTTTGAAATACTGAAGACATTGAGGTATTACTGCAAGAATTGCTCATTTCCTTCAGTCTTTTGTGTTGGTTGGCAGAAATGGGCGGGCTTTTGATCATTAGCAACTTTTTCATACCATAGCAATAATAATTATTGTTGCCAGTGCCTTTTACTACATTTTCTGTACTCCCAGTTCCATCCTGTTTCTTATTTGGGAGAATGTATGAGGTTTAATGAAATAAAAATAATAAAAAGTAATATGATGCCAAAAGCAATATTCTCCTTTTGCTTGCCAGCAATTATGTTGGGGAAGAACATGAAATTAATATTGTTGCGCTCTATTTGATGTTTGTAAATGAAAAAGTTCCAAAAATATGAAACTTCACTTTTCTCTCAGAGTCCAGGAAAAGTAATCTCCTTGAAGTATTTTTCTAAAATTTTGAGCATGCAAAGATTCTTTCCGTGCTTGCTCAAAGTATCCTCGTTTGTCCATGGCCAGCCTACATTTTGCAGAAAAAGTTCTCCAGTTTCGATACTTCTTCAGGCCCACTTATGACTTAATATTTTTTATTATCTCTGGACATGTATTTTATACTACATGACTCGAATTTTAAAAATAGATACGCAAATAATAAAGTAAATATTATTTCTAGGCATTGTTGTTCCGCTCTCGAGCAATTCTTAATGGTGCGGTTGCCTAAATTGTCATTTCCGTATACCTATACACCCCACTGCAGGCAGCTTCTCCTACAGCCAAAGCATTGCTGAAGGCAATAAGGCAGCTCGGTAACTCATTTCAGCTGCTCTCTATTTGCACATTATACTTTCACGAAACCCTCACAAGTTGTGCCAGCAACTTTCAGCATGCAGAACCCTGTACATTACAATGGTAAGAAAACATCAAATATTCCTAACAGTCCGAATCAGCATAGAGCACGCCCACTTATCAACTCATTCCTTCCATATAGCCTTCATTGTTGCTGTATATTCTACTAACGATCGTTCAATCCGGGTGTACAGTTTTGCCATGAATACAAAACAATGTGGGATAGGTGAAAGCACTTTTACATTTTTTAACTCGAGGATCATCATCTCAGGTCATTTTTGCTGGTGGTGCTTTTGTCCGCCTGCATGATTTTGTCGAGTTCTTTTATTTTGCTTATCCGTCCTTCCCAACTGATGTATATGTACCGACGGAACAAACGACTGCCATCATAAGTATAGAAGAAAAAACTTTCCCATTATCCCGAACCAGGGACACGCTGACATTTCGTCCGCCTTATCTTCTACTCTCCGTAACCCAGAAAGCATGAGTTTGTACTCTGTATGCTCATAATATTATCATAACTCTCCAAAAAGAAGAAAAATAGCCAGTAGCAAATACAGAGAACTGAATAAAAAATATGTATGGAGTCGTGAAGTATGTCTGTTGGAGGAGGCACATTATACAGAATACAAAAACATCCCCATTTACGCACATAAGGAGAGTAAATATCAACTCGGAAAGGTTATTGTACTTCACAACATTTTCACATTATCTATACATGGCATAATCATAGACATGAAAAAAATCATGAATAAGTTCGCACTACACTCTTCCTTTGCTTTCACCACTACCACCTACACACACACACTATCAGTAAGATGTATTTTATAGATGGAGAAACCTCTACATTATAAATGTCCGTAGGTTACATAACAAGCATATCGTCATGTGGGTTGTATGTAGTTGTAGTGGTATGGCCATAATAATAGGTGCTGGTGATAGGAGGACGGTTGCACAACATTTGTTATTAGTTTGGTGGTGGTGGACTGCAGAAGATACATGCAACGTATTAATAATATTAATAATAACAGTGGGAATACGAGTAGTGCTCTTCTTTTCTCGTTCTGCCTATCACACGCGCCAGACAGACAGACAAGAGAAAGAAATAAAAATTTCTTTTTCAGTTCGTCTATTTAATGGGAAAAAATGTACTGCGCTTTAGGTATATAACGCTCCTTTAATATATGAACTGCGTCTTATAGACGAGTAGGTATTCTCATATTATTACCTTTAATATAGAAGAAGCAGTGAGTACGAGCATTGATGATGGTAGTGGCCGCGTGTGTATGTGTGTGCTCGTCACAAAAATGTGGTAGGCCTCTTCTTATTTTTTTCCTACTTCTCGTTCTTCTCCTCCTCCTCCTTCCCAAAACAAACTTTTTTCAAGTATTGCTTTCCTCTCGTTCGTTGTTCGTTCGGAACTGAAAAGAAGATAAATAATAAATTCACTTTCTCATCTACTTCTTTTTCCCATCTACCATCACCACTCATACAACACTTAAATAGTTTGGTTGGAAAAAAGTGAACGAAAGCGAGAGAAAAAAACTAATGACCGGTGGTTGGGGCAATGGTGGTGATGGTGGTATGGTATGGTATTGAACGATATGTCTGTGAAGTAACATCAAGTTTTGTTTGGTAGAGTTGTATCCAAAGTATAAAGAGTAGAAAAGGGAGAAAGAGAATGAGAAAGGTAAAAAAAATATTAGTTTGAATGCAGAAACATGTGTGGTAGAGTCAGGTTATTCACATCATCATTCCTAAAAAATCCCAAAGAATTAATGGAAGACTTTTGGTTGTATGATGGTGGCAGTGTTGGCTCTGATGATTTCATGCTGCTGCTGAAGCTGATGATGATGGTGGTGGTGGTGGTGTATAGAAAGTGAGCCTGTTTGTATGGTTGCATATTGTGACGTGAAAAAGTAGGGAAAAAAGTTGACAGAGCACACTACTTATGTCTAGGCTTCCTTTATAAGCGCTACTGCTCTCCCGAAAAACGACAACAACAAGAATGCCAGACAACAATATACACATGGCGAAAAGAGAGAGAGAGAAAGAAAGGGAAAAAACGTGATGGTGGTCTGGTCTGGTCGGAGTATAGAAGCTTTTTTCTGCCGCTCTCTCTCTCTCTCTCTGCTGAAAGCTGCTTTGGTGACATATTTGACTCCGTTTTGGATGGACAGGTTGAATGAAAGAGAAAAAGGAAAGATGGAAAGGGCATACCACCACCAACATTTACTCCGTCCGTAAACGAGACAATGAGCATGCCATTGCCTTTGCTGCTCTAAATAGAGAAAAAACTTGGCATCATCATGTACACCACCGCATCCACTTTACCTCCATTATTATATCAGAGGAGAAAATGCAAACCATTATTCGGTGGGAATTATGGTGTCCACCACCACCATGCCACTCACTTTACTTTACTTACAATACAATACACCATTTAATAATGAACTCGAGGAGAAAGAAAGCAGGAGAAAGAATGAGAGCAGTGCATAGTATTTACCCTGTCAACATCGATAGATTTTACTACCACTACCATCAATAAAAATAGTGGTTCCTGAAAAAAAGGAAAAATTTGGTGGTGTTTGCTTTGTAATGTGTGCACTTGGTATGTTTATGCTTCTGTGATAAAAAATGATAAAACAAGCAGAGGAAGGGCATACCACCCATCAACCTATCCATTAAATCATACCACAAGAATAAATACATACTTTGTATCCAGACAAGTGCAAAATACTTCCCAGCGGGATTTCGCCTTTTTATGAATTCACATCCACCGCGCCGCCACTTTCACTGTCAAAAAAACTTTATTTAGCATCCCTCATTATTGCTTCATATTTTTATTATAGTATTCAAAGAAAGGTGAATATAATATTCGTATGGAGATCATGTCTTCTGCATATGAATCGGTGTACCGCAATGTGCAGAGTATTTTTCTCTCTCAAAAAGTGCCGAGAGTGTGCCTGAAAGAGAGAGAGAGAGAGAGAACGAAAAAAGTGTAATGCAAACTTTTATTATAACTTTTAATGGGATTTTTGTAGGCTTGTTCAGTCATCCAAAAATTGCCAGTTTACATACAATGTTTGTACGAACATTACCTATAAAACTTGCCTACACAATAAAAAAATTTCACTAGCTGACTACTTCGTTATTGCTGCTTCTGTTGTGACTTGCTGTTTTCTTCTCGAGAACTCCGCAGCGACACCAGAGAGAAGACGATGCATTTTATTTATTTAGTATGGATTTTCTCTTTTTCATTTTCTGTAGAAATAGTTTGATGTGCAAAGTGCAATCCTGCTATTATTATTATTTAACTTTCTTTCCTGTGGCTAAACCCACATACAAAGTTTGGACTTGAGAGGCTTACATCATGTCTGCTTATATTATTAGGTATATAAGCAAATGCATTGAAAGTGATTCCTTTTTGTTATTGCCGTGCAAGACTTAAATAATAGAAGAGTAAAACGAAACAAAAAGATATACCCGCGCAATTCAAGTACACACAAACACACTTAATGCTTCAGAGAGTGCAATAATGCTTTGGTCAGATAGTAAAGTTGTTGTAGTTGTTTTTGTAGTAACACAAGTAAGTAACCACATTAATGCTATTACTGCTACTCTTTTAGTGGTGGTGGGTGGGTGATGCTGTTAATGGCTGGAGTGAAATTGGTTAGGAGCAGACTTTTCTATTTTCATCGTGCATCGCAGACAAGTTCCAGCTATTGTGTTCTTCTCCATATGCTAACAAAAGAGGAGGAGGAAGAAGAAGAAAAAATTGGTCTATCATCGAGATAATATTTGTGTAGTGTACCTACACAAGTTTAACTAATACCTATTCCAAAATTGGATACTTATATAGATGCTTTGAATCACATATGAAAACTTTTTACAAGATGTAAGTTGCAGATGCATACTTGTTTTTAGACAGGAGTAACCACAGCAATATTCACTTTACTATTAGTGGGAGTGCATCTGTGCACGTGCTCACAAAGCTGTACATATTATTACACTGCGATGCGATGTGGTCTCGCTCTATGAGGTTGACTAAAAGTGCACAAGTAATATGTAATGTTTATGTTTATGTGTTTCCTCTCCTTTCTCCTATTTATATTTTTATATGAGTATACTCATATATTTACATTCAAGTTATATAAATTTATAGCGAAAAACCCTGCCAAGTAACTACAAGTTACGAGAAGCACTCCTCCTGTTTATTTGTTTGAAAGAAGAAAAGTTTCAATTTTAGTGCAATTTTCTCTCTCCCCTGCCCACCACATGATGTTATTCAGAACGTCACTTTATTGTATCCCTGGTTAATTCCTTTTTTCTGTTTTGCTTGTCCATGTACGTCTATGTGTGAGTTCGAGTGGGAGAAGAGAGACAGAGTGAGAGAGAGAGAAAGAGAGAGAGAGAGCGAGTTTCATCCATCTCAAATGAGATTGTTTGTCGGAGGAGGGAGATGGAAGAGGCTTAAGAATGAGGGTGGTAAAGAGAGACAGGAAAAAGTTTTTTCTCGTCTTTTTCTGATTTTCCATTACTAATTCCGAGAGCATGACTCTCTTCCTTCTATTTTCTCCCATTATATTCCACAGGAGAATAGACCATCATTTTGTGGTAGTAGTAGTGGCTGTGTAGTAATAACGTGGACTATTGTCAGTACGTGTTAATTTCATACATGCGTGGCTTAATGGAGGAATATCACAGCATGGTCTGGCTTTCAATACTTGCTTGCATACGAGCAGTGGAGAGATAAAGATACAAGGAACAAACAAGACGCTTTAATGCATTTCCTCGTAATACAATAATAATCAGTCATTTCTTGTGCCGTTTATTTTCGTTCATTTAGGCAACAAAAACAAAAATAAATCGGAGTATCAAAGTAGCAAAAAGTAATAAAGACGTATTACCTTCCTTTCTGTTACTACCTATTTCCTAAATGGTTGGTTGCTTTTTAATGGATAACCACATAAGCTGTATAAATATAATCGACTTTGCAATTGTATTTATATATTCAACGATATAAATTTGGTAGAATTGTGGAACAGTTTACATCTAAATATTAACACCAGAATTTTCTTCATTTTTTTAAAGCGTACGAACTGAAGAAGCACGTCTGGGTGACGAGACAGTTGTCTTTGCGTGCACATAGTGGTATTTCAGTGCATCTGGTGAGTCAAAGAAAGTAGTGAAAATGGACGGCAAATGCATTCTTTAAAGAGCTCTCACGAGAAGTGCTTAAAGCCGTCATCATAAGAATGGAACCTTTTTTTCTTTTTGAGAGATCCTCTGAAGAATACAGATGTTTTTGTGTATGTGCACCACGCACACACACATATATCCCTCAGTTCTGCCTCTACAACTGTTTGAGCCCCCATTTCCAAAGTCTGCTAACCTCTTAGCCTGTGTGCAAAGAAATGACCAGAAAGGTATTTAAGTGTGTAGTTCACCCGATGAAAAGGGCTCTTTATGTTGAAGAAAACAGCCAGTCCAAAAAAATAACTGAGAGCATACAACAGTATATTGTACTCGTCGTACATACATCCTCATTATAGACAATCTCTATATGAGCCATCATCCTATCATCAGCGCTGAGGAAATGATTTGTCAAAGCTAACAAACCTTTCTAGCGAGCCAATGAAGCGGCAAGACAGCTGAGTCACCGTTTCCTTTCGCTTCTTTGCTTTCTTTCTCGTGTTCCCAGGAAAACAACAGAGAAAGATTAAGAGGAAAAGAAAGAAAAGGATGAAAAGAGGTCTTGGCAAGAGTAACACGGATGACTGTACATACGCACGCAGTTACTTATTACAACATCTTGTTTGTAAATTGCAGGAAAAATGTAGTAGCCTCTATCGTTTTACCAAAACTTTTCTATCTCAGTTTCTGGTTCCAGTCTCCACTTTTTTTCCAGTTATTTTACTACTCTGTCTCTCTCTCTCTCTCGGCATTTCATCCAGCCAAACATTTTTAGCTGGAGAATGTTGGGCAAATGAAAAACAACAGATGCATTTATATTAAGAATATGTATTCCAGAACACTATAAAAATATGGCTATCTGATCATTTTCTGTTCCACAAGCTGTAAAATATTCCTTGGAGGAAGAAGGAAATCTTCACACGCACATATCAGGAATGAGAACACAAGAAAAGGAGTTATCATTTAGTGACTGATGATGGTAATATGAGCGTATCTTCCGGGAGATAATAATAACAGCATGGAACAATAGAGATAGTATTTATGACCTACTGATTCCTCCCTTGCCTTCTGCTCCTGATGATACCACTTTCCGTTCGGAGGAAGACCTCCATCGATTATAACTGAGGATATAATAGCAACTCCGCAAGATTCATTCTTTCAAGCCATTCGAACCCTTTCCCTTGTCTTTTGAGAGTGCATAAATACATCGAGTGTAATTATGTATCTATTTGTATTCAGTATCAATGTTGCCAGAAAGAAAAGTCTCAGTTTAAGCTTAAAGACGCTATTAGTATGAAAGCTAAAAAAATATTCTAGACGTTTCTTTTTTTTCAGCATTCGTGCTTTTATTTTATCAAAACATATGGGTCTCCTTGCATGTGTTTCATGTACACTTAAACACGATGAATATAATACCTCTGCCTATACCAACCTCCAGATTATCTTTCTTCGTATAAGGTAGGTTTATGGTTCGCTTAGTTCCCAAAGAAATTGACCATTTTCATGCTAAGTCATGCCCCAATCATTTCACTTTCGATGGAATACTTTCCCATCCACATTTATGTACCAAGAAAGAAGTTGCATCACATCATCATCTTGATGTGCACATTCCCCGTTTCCTAGTATACTGTTACATTATCCCTTTCGCGTACTTTTCTACTCGCCCCTCTTGTACAATATACATTTTACAATTCTCTCTTCTGATAGCGACATAATTGTCTCCAATGGGATGTTACTCTGAAGAAAAAGGAGCTCGCCGTTTGTTCCATAGAATGGAACAAGACACGTAAGAAAATAAAGAAAATTCTGATTCTTTTCTTTTACAGTTTTTGAATGTTTCTTCAATTGAGATTTCTTGCAAATTTTGGGGGAGTCAGAAACTGTGCGCGTGTTCTGAAGCTCACATAAAACACATACCTATACTTTCTCTCTTATAGATATGTGTACTATTTTATCAGAAAATTTTGGTCGACGGTGAAGACGATAGCGAGCAGACATATCATGCATAAGCATCAAATCCCAAGTGAAAATTCACTGGTGTGTTTACAAACGGATGCAGTTACCGTGCAAAAGAAATCTCTGGTAAAAAAAGTCAGGACGTGTACGCAATGAGTGCTGTTCGCTCTTTTTTCACCATGACATCTGTAATGACGTGTAATATAAGTAGCACAGAGAAGATGAAAGAGTTGGAGGCCCATTACTAAAATATGCTTAGCTCCGAAACGCTCGCAGAAGATTTGATCTGTTTGTTTAACGGTCCGTCATCAACAATGTGGATGTGGAAGTGGCATGGGGAAATATTGAGTTTGTCTAATGCGCACTTAACTTTGATCGTGCGGCACATGCCATATGCCAACAGAATGCATTCTGTACAAAAGCTTACATTACTTCCAGAATTGGTTTTTTTAGATGGAGTGACCAAAAATGTAGTAAACTACAAAAATGATGCTCTTCGCGTTTGTTTATACCTACGTCTCAGTCTATCACCTTGAATCTGTATGCAGCATTCAATGAATTTTATGTAACTAACAGAAACGTGAAACAAATTAATTGTTTATTGCAAGGCTATAGCTTTGACAAGTGCGTTTACAACTGTAACAGGGAAGCTTTTTAATCGTGATTTGAAAGATATTTTTATCATCAAAAAAAGAAAATTCATCACACAGAAACATTTAGCATATGAACAGACGGGTTGGCAATTAGTGTTACGTTTGGTGCTATGTTATGATAAAACCTTGCAAGAGTGCAAGGATGCACATAGTCGCGTGTAACACCCAACGCTGCAGCTCCCTTCCCAAAAATAAATCTCGTCACAACAACATAGGTACTCTGGTTGTACTCTTCTACTGCAACACATGGCTAATATAACAATTAGGCAAATTGGACAATAATACCATATTCTACTTTGAGCAAATCCCAGCGAGCTCTTAATACTATAGACCAGAAACTAGACACGCATATTTATCATGGAGTTTGCAAGTAAGCTTATCTCGTTTCATATTAAGTATACAACATTCCATTAATGCTACATCACTAATGCAAACCGTGTAACAATGTGTCTGCTACGAAAGGTAGCTAATGCATATGGCACACTTACAAAACAGCATTCTCCAGCAGCAAGTGTAGCAAAACATAAGCAGAAGAGCAAATAATCGAGAGAATCAACACACAAGTTTCTATTATTTGAGGGAATCAACAGAAAATGCTTAAAAACATCCCTACTCACATTTAATGCATAAAACAGGAAGAGCTCCAAATATCATGGAATACTCTTATATGGAAGCGCTGAGGGTACATTTACTATCGGTTTTGTATGTTTACCGTATATTGATGTTGGTAATAGATAAAAAGGAGAAATTTTCAGCCTCTCTCACGCATTCCTTTTTACGGAAGACCATGAGCATTCCGTTTATTTTTGACCATTTTTCTGCCCACATAGCAGCAGTGTACCATATTATTATACACGATATTATTATTATTATTATGCTCTTGTACATATAAAGGAGATGAGAGAGCATGGAAGGACGAAACTAGTGGAGAAAGTAAACAAGAAAGCTGAAGCTGTGCACATCTTTGTAGTCGATATGAAAAGCAATTACTTAGATTTGAAAATCTCTTGCACCTGAGTCTCTCCTACGATCCTCAGCTTTTACTATTATTTTCCAGTAATACTTATTCCCTTTTGCACTCAAAAGGCTCAAAAAACTTATATATCTATATATAGATATATTAATAAAATGGTGAGCTGTGATACACTGTTCAATTTACAGTGTATGGTTCTACTGTGTTTCTGCTGTTACGATGAATGCTTTAAAGAGTATACAAAAAGTATATAATGCTGTAATAGCGGAAAAATTCACGTGGAAAATGATTAGTGTGGAAAGCATAGGATATAGATACACTGCTGGTCTTTCTCTCTATATTTTCTAAACTGTACCAAACCATTTCTCAACTCTTTCAACAACATCACCATCCAAAAATCTTAGCATCCGCTTTCCCATTCACTCCAATTGGAGGAGTTTTTAAGTAAGATGCTTGTTAAAAGTATTGAGCATACTAATGGGTAATCTCAACACTTATTTACGTGCAAAGAAGGAAAGTGAAAGAAGTTGAGAGAACTTCCCAACAATCATCTTGCATCCACAACGGAAATGCTATAGTTATCGCTATATTATGATATATATATACCTCCATAGTACATAATATTTACTCCAATGGCAGTGGCAACAACAACACGGAGAACAAAAGAAAGGAGAGAAAAGGGGAAATATGACGTGGAGTAGTGGTTGGTATAAAGTATTGGATATTAAGTACTTGGAAAAATGGACGGAGCTGACGAGTGAGTATTCCCCTTTACGATACAAGTGAGCACTAACCAACATTCCCGGACAATAACCATTATCATTCATATTATTTCCCTCTTTGAGTTTATTTTCGTTTCCGGTGGCGTATAGCTGTGGTGCATGCCTCGCTTCTATTTCTGCCCCTGTTGTTGTTGACATTAATACATCTAAATAACTAGCCAGCATAAAGAATGGCGAGAAAAATCATGCTGATATTTACTTTTATAAAAGAATGCCGATTTCGTATAGCATAGTCAAGTACGACTAGCTAAATAGAAACAAGAATGAAAATAATGATGATATATTTCTTCAGTGGGGTTTATACAACAAATTATATGCTATAATATTCATATGTATATCACCAGTCTACATACGGTTGTACAAGTAGTTATCCCAGTATGGTGAGAATAAGAGCCAGTAAAAAGAGTCAGGGAAAAAAACTCAAGTATTTTTTGTGTGAATTGCCAATATAATAAAAATTCAGGAGGAGAATGAATCGGAACATCAAACAGAAAAGTCTTCCTTTCTCTCTACTTTTTTCCCTATCTATATACACACACTACACCAATAAAAGAACTAATGTAAACCGGAGTTGTAGCAGCATCAGCGGCATCGACAAGTATAATAATAACTATGATATTATTGCCAAGTATCATCGAGAAAATATCTAAAAGTGAAAAGTGAAAACACAAGGAAAATTCTTATCTTGCTCCTCATGAATAAATAAGCAAGAATAAAAGATAGAGAGAAAGAAAGAGAGAAGAAGAAGAAATGGAGAGAGAGAAAAGAAAAGGAATGCTGAACTGCTGATGAGGGAAACTTTTTGGCTTGGCTCCTTTTTCTACGCATTTAGAAATGGCAATGTAAAATAATTCCACTCCTTCTTTTTCTTCAAATTCTGCTTCTCTCTACTACTGTGCACTATTATTATCATCATCAATACCACTATCACCACACTACACCATCACCACCGCGTTTCCTCTAGTTTCAATACAAAACCCATTCTCTCTTTTTCACTACCGCTGCCACCACCACCTCCTTTCCTTACGGTCACCTCTATTACCATTGCTATCTCAAACACATTCAAAATGACGGAGAAAAGAACAGAAATCTGTTTGATATCGATTTTAGTGTGCCGTACAGGTTTCTTTTTCTCATCCTCAAAGAAAAAGTAAAAAAAAATCATTCAACAATCTAAATTCCCCTTTTTATATTCTCTCTATCTTTACCCTGTCATATTCCCATCAACTCCCCAAACACTTATTCGAAGTCTTCCGGGAGTATAAAGAAAGTGTTTCCAGACCTTGTTCATTGTCCATGTTTCCTTCGTTTCGAAAAAGTTTTTCCTTCCTTTTGGAAAAGACAGTTCATTGAGAGCAAAATGTAGTTTATACGAAGCTGTCAAATTTTTACACAATAATTATATTCCAACGACCTCAATAATAGTCTTTTATTCAGAGAAACTGGTCTGTGTATACACACGTGTAGATAGTGAAACACACAATACGCTCAGCGTTTACTTTTTGTGTAATATGGAATATATGGAGTTTCAATACCTGTTTTAGATTAGCATTCCGTGCCTGCTTCCCATCAGAATGGAGCAAGATTTGATAATATAACCGGACCACTACTGCCATCAAATAAAAATGCCCAGTTCTAGTCGAGACATTCAAAATGGACAAATAATACATTTTGCGGGAAATTTACTCGTTCTGTCGTATGTGTGCGATGAGTAGAGTTGGAAAGAGATGGATAGACGGTGCCATAATAATACTTTTTTTCTTCCTTCAGCTCTCGTATATTTATTCATTCATGAGTTCCGTCATTTGTGCACAAGTTAAATAGTGTAAGATGGGTTGCCTCACACGTGTGAATGTATGCCGTTTTTTCGATGCTGCGTGTCAAAGGGGTATGATGGTGCAAAAACCACATATTTTATTCGAAGTTAAGGTGTCTTCTTTGACAGGTCATTTGGTCGGCATTTTCTTTCCTATTCACAACGTGAATTCATGCATGCCAGTTCTACCTAATATATAAAGGAACTGTTTGTCAGTTTTTTTTGGAAACTACAAAATTGTATACAAAGGCTTAAATATAGGAAGAAAAATTGGACAAAGTATATTTTTGGATGTTATTGCTATTAAACCTATGCTTGAGAGGACGGTGAATTACGCTTCCAGTTTTGGTTTTATGTATATTTTTACTCTACCAGTTTACATGCCACAATGCCATGTGCGCAAAGGGGAAAATCGTTGTAACGCAATTTGGAAATTAACATAACAAGCCTTTCACCCCTTTTTTCTTCCTCTATTTTTTCCTCACGCGTAAGCGCAAATAATGTGGCAGGAAAATTATGCCAAATACACTACAGAAGCATAAAGCACCGCTCTCCCTACTTATATGGACCTCCTGTTATATGTAATTTTAACTTTATGAAGAATGTGCACATGTGAAATCAGTTCTTTTAAATCTTCATCATAAAAAAATGAATTTTGTACCGTTCCCTTACACACGCATTCATTCCCGTCGTTTGACTCAATGCCGAAGAAGGTGAGCAATGCGTATAGTTATGGTTCATGTATAACAATAATTCACAGTACTTATTATTATTACTACCACTTTTATATTGCATCAATTTTCATTTCCTTCACCTTGTTCATGTAAAACCGATAAAGCCAGACAGACACATAAATTATTTCGTCGCCGTCGTCTACGTTCCCAGTTCTTGGTAGAAGAAGCTTTGTATCTGTTTTCGAGAATGTGTGCACTAGGTGAAACGAAACCGAGTGCATTGCTACTGCTAGTAAACCATCTAATACAGAAAATGACGATGATGATACAAAGAACTGTTGTTGTTATGAGAAAGATACATTCATAGTTTATAATACATCAAAGATACGTAAGTAATTCATGAAAGTATTAAGTTTATCATGCACGAACCAAACTATATTTTTCACTGCTAAATTTACATCATAATAGATATACATGCAAAACCATAATTATCGCACAATTCTTCATTTTCAAAGTAAGATTTTGATGCACAAGAAAATCATCTTGAATCAAAAGTATGCTGAGATTCAAAAGTTACAGGAACTGAAAAATGGTCACGATGATTTCATAAGACTGCATGAGCTCATGCAAGTAACGAACCCAGTCGTAAAAGACGAAGAAAGGAATTTATTTCTCATTTCAGAATGCATTATTCAGCTTGCTCTTCTCAAGCAAGATAAAGACTTTGAAAGGTATCTTTCCTTCTGTTACATGAGCACATGCATAAATTCCCTCGTATACGAAGGTATTTAGAAGAATAAAAAAATATTCCTTTTCATAGTATTATCACAATGCATTTCTTTTCTTGGGGCGAATATAAGTGGGTAAAATGTGGGTAGCGGGTAAATTTTAGTATGCGCGTAGGCTTATCATCATCTTCTTATTTCCTTTGGATACAACAATGCTATCAACACTGTAGCAGTCTTACTTGGAGTAAAAGTTTGTATTTATGTGCATCGTATTTATTTACCTTCGTCATAGTCATCATCATCAACAACATGTTTTAGATTCTCATCACATTCTATATATCTTCTTCTCTCTTCTTCCTTTTCCCCTCTTCCTCACGTTTCCTTTTCCTGTTGTACTTTCCAGAGAGAAAAAACCGCTCCTGTAGCTACTTTTACTTTCTTTTTTACACGCATACTGCTTAGGTACGTACGTTTCTAATCTGATGGCTAGGTTTTTCTCCTGCCTCCCGCTCAAATGTCATTTTAGAAATGTGGGCTTAAGCATAATATTCACAAGGAAACCATAAGGTAATTTTCATGGAAAAGCATACCGATATAAAGCTAATGCAGAAAAAATACCTCGGGCTTGCGAATTTAAATACGAATATGATTTTAAAATGTCAAGCATAAGCATAGGCTGTTGCAATTTGTGTAAGTACCTTATAGTCAGCTCTAGTGCCATTCTTTTATGCTGAGAATTTTTTAGTGATGCATAATATTATCATTTCAATGAAATAAGCCATAGGCAACCAACCAGAGGACAAAAAAAAGAAATTGCTTTCATGATAATAGTATTATCATAGTTAATAGAAATTTTAAATGCTGTAATGTAACTCACACTATTTCTCACAATGACACAATTTATCAGACTATCGTTATTTTAACCGAGTTTCAAATATTTTTTAACAATAACATGCCATAAAACTTGTACTATAGTGATTGTTAGCTGCAATAAAATGACAACACTGAATTAGTTTCGACTGAAAATGTCTGTTGTACTAAATATTTGTCGTTCAGACGCTCATCTGTGTACTCAAATTGCAGAATACAATACCACTTGATAAAAATATTGGTTTTAAATGGGTTTCCACAAAGAAATGCGCTCACAAGAGACAGCTGACTGAATGGATAGATAAAATGCATTCAAGTATTATACCTTCCCATTACCCTCACCAGTTTGGCATATTCATGGAGTGAACGAAGCATAATAATATACTGGCTCAGTGTGAATAGTGTTAGCATGCATTATATAGTCTACTGCATTATGCCATTATACTATAGTAAATAATTTTTTTGTACAGAGAAGAATACTAACACATTTTTGTGAAAATAAATGCGGAGAGGGTAGGGACGAGAGTGAGAGAAAGTGGGAGCGACGAGCTCGAGGAAAAGTTGTGAAACGGGAAAATTTGCTTTGTCGATTCTGTCACAGATAACGGCTCTACATCCTGGTTTTGATTAATTCCCCTATCTTGGTTTGATATCTCTGGTCGTGGAATACTCCATAATATTCACATATAACTATACATATAGCTATGCATAATTATTATATCTATATTGTACTATGAACCAATCCAGTGTGTATTAGCTTAAACTTTCCCTTTTTCTACTATTTTTGCGTATGCACTCTAGTAAATGTACAGAATTTAAACGCCATCACAATACATTAATAAAGTAAAGCCTACGTATACCACCATTAGTTTCAGGTTGATGCGAAAAAAAAGTTATATGAAAATAACGTGCGTACGGGCGGGCGGGCCTTCATATATTTCTCCAGAGTGACGTGGCTGCGTGTGTGCAGTCTTTGATCACTCTTTGTTTACATTTTCTATACCGTTAAAATCTACGAGAGATGTAAGCGAAAAATTGTATGAAGTCAGTGTAGCGGCAATCGTAAAGTAATCATCACTTGGTCATGACCATCGTCCTCGTAGATTGGATGGGGGTAAGCTGCTGTGGAATGGATGTGATACCAGCAGTGATGGTAGTTGTCGTGTCCCTTATCATGACAAAATACTTTCATATCAAATCACTAATGCAGTAACTCAGAAAAACTTTGACGTGCACCCTTATACCCTCCCACTCTTGCTCTGTTTTCATTTGACATAAAATATTAATGGGGGAAAGGAATAGCGAGACAGCTGCCTCGCTCAGTTCGACCATTATAATCTAACTTGTTAGTGTATTATTACATCCATTCAGTCATCCTTCGACTAACATTTGTCCTGCTTTTTCTTCAGTCACATGTCGCCTTTCATAGTGCCTAGTGATACAAACGTGCCTGGATCATCATGAATTTTGAATCATGGCAAATATGTACCTTACGCACTCAGCTCAATTGAACACTGCAAGTTGTCATGCTGAACAATGCATACTGAATGGGGAAGAAACAGAGGCTCTACAAAAAACATGCAAATTAATAGTACATGAGCGTGAATACAACGCGGTTCACTGAAACGGACTCCGACACACATACACAGTCATAGACACACGTGGATACATAACTAATTAGCAGTACTTGTTTGTTTTCCCAGAATCATTACTATGCTAACAGCACATCCGCCATCATTATGATGACGTAAATTCATTATTTTCACATTTCGTAAAACACTTCATACAATTTCTCCCAACACCACTACTGCTGCTGCCGTTTTCCCGGAAAAAGTAGATCTACATTCGCTGGCAAAGAACTTAACTTCTAAATATCCCCATCATAGCAACTTAGCAACCTACAAGCCCTCCTCGACTCATTGTACTACTTATACTGTGATCTGCAGCCTCTGTTACCCTCATAAAGAGGATAAAAAATTGTATTACAAATATAGATGGAATCCTTATAGTCATATTATGTGTTTTGCATGTGTAAGCACTTAGCTAAATTTATTATTGTTTTGGAGCAACACAACTACCTGGAAGAAAAGACTAGTGGTATGTGCTCTCAGCAATTTAGAGTCACAGGAAGAAGTTGCACTTAAAATGGGAAAAGAAACGACGCAAGTAATTTACTCGTATTTTCGCAAAATTATGATGATATGTTGAGTTAGGGGTAATAATAGAAAACTTAATAGGATTATCTGTTAAAAAGTATTTCCCTCGGGATATTAAACTAGTCTAATAAATATACGCTTGAATAAATTCTTACGATGCTCTGATTTATTCCGCTCTTAGTTTTAGTGTAAATTTATTTGTTTATGTATGACTGGATGTGCAATGTTCATTCCATAACACTCCATTTCTTCTTTTTCTTCCTCTTCTTCTCTCTGCTTGCATCTCTCTGCTCATATCACGTGGAGAAAGTTTATACATAGGTACATAGAGTGGAGGATAGCATAAATATATGAGTGGACTTTCTCTTTGCTTTCTCTCCATCTCAAGTGGAGAGCTATCATTACCGTGGCCGTTTCTCTAGAACAACGATACGGAACAAAGCGTGCTATATTACCCATCCTGTAGCTTGCTGGCACTGGAAATGCATGTCGGTACGGAAACTATGTCGCGCATATAATCTAAACAAAATATAACATTCTTGTACAACATGTCTAAAGTATACAACATTTACAGCCAGCTTGTTAAGCATTTCGTAGAAGGGGAAAAGGAAAACGAAACATTCAGCAAGAAACGTGCCGGGTAGATGTGTTGTTGTAATAATACCCATCCAACCCAGGACCATTGCCCTTTTCTCTCTTTCTTTCTTATTATTATAGTTTTGACTCACTTTCTGTCTTCGTACAGAAATATTTTTGAGCAAACGACTACATATTATTCTCTATTTGCACGGATGATTATCTGGAGAATCTGCTGTGCACTCATAACTTCATATGACTTTATCTACCAGTGTGTGTGTGTCATCGAAGTCTCCTTTGTACGTTGTGTACATTACACAAATGCATGTCTCTTGTCAAAGTAGGTACGAGTGTAGAGGTGGTCATATCGGGAAAACAAAATCCGTAAGCTTCTAAAACGTATTTATGTAAATTTACTTTCTATGGATACATATTTGGGTCAAATATGAGCAACGGACAACTAGAAACGAGGCAAAAATTGGTTAATTGATTTAATTCTATTCTATTGATTGAATTACTACAAGTGGCAATAAGTAATGTCCGCTCTATTTATTGTGTAATAATTGGTCTTATATTACTATAAACTTTGTCACTTCTTAAAAATGCGTTGATGCTTTTGTCACATTTACATCTTGACCTGAATTTAAAAGCAAGGTAGCCAATGTTTTCATAGCGCATCTTAGAGCTAATTACTGTATCGACGAGAGTTCAAAGACGAACATGGAAGTTTGGACCATTTTCCCATCTCTACTCGTAAAAGTTTTTTCCGACACATACTTATATAGGACATTTTTGTTCTTTTGTAAAGGTTGCATTGCACACAATGAAGTTCATTGAACATGTACGTAGCAAGTAGCACGTATGTTCAACGAGAAATATGATACCGTCAGCTGTGTTGAAACCAGTGGGCCTAGAGCGCCTTTTTGGCAGTTACTCGGGACGATGATCATGCTAAGGTGCTGGAGAAAGCATTGTACCATAACAAAGCCTGTTTTTCTCTACAAAATAATGCTGCATTTTAAGTACTGCCATTGCAAGAAAAGAGAACTACTTTGATTTTTTTCGTAAAGAAAGACAGGAGAAGGAAAAGGGAGAACAAGAACAACAACAGCAGCAGCATGAAATTCACCAATGACGAGGAAGTAAGCCAAAACGAAAAGAATATGATAATGGTAATATTTACACAGATGGTAATGCTAATACATAAGAGAAAAGCATCCTAGTTTACTCATGCAAAAGAGGATGATACATTCACATTCTGAGATGAGAGAGTGGAAAACGGGGACTACTTACATACATGCTCTGCTCTGTCAAACATTCTTATGTTTTCCTTCCGTTCTTCACTCCACTAATATTTTGCTGCCTTGGTTGGTACATCAACCGTGAAGAAAATTTAGAACGTCACACATACAACACCAGGCAAGACGGTGCTCAGTGCTCACACACTTGCTACAATCTGCCGTCATCATCATCATATGCATGAAGCGTACGTGTGAATATATGAAATTATATGGATATAGTACTGACATGATTACTTCTAGTGTGCAACCATGCACTGCACTACTCTACTTTCACAATTTTTTCCGCAAAAAAACTGTCTGCATTTCACCCTATCATATTATCATCACCATTCCACAATAACTGCTAATAGTAACTCCTTCTGCTATTTTGCGTTATATGCTATTGTACTACTTTGATAAAAAAAGAAGAATAAAGGGTTTATGGCCCTTCATCATCACCACCACCCTATTTTCTATGTATGGGATAAATCCGTCCTAATAAATATCATATCTGAGACAGATATTATTCCAAATACGAACAACTAGTGGAAGGATGAGGACCGTGAACATGACGACGGTAGTTATTTTGCCACGAAATTGTTATAGGTCTTTCCATAGAACCGCTCTCTCTCTCTCTCCCCTACCGTTTAGTTCTTTTCTACCAATGCTCTCCATCAGCTTATTCGCATCAATTTTCTCTCTTATTTTCATGTGCGTCTGCATCTACACCGTCTTCTCAAATATCACAAGTAGTAATGGAAGAGCCGGGAGAAAGTTCCTACTTCTACAACAAGCTCCTCTCTTTTTTCTTGTCTTTGTGCTTCAAACGGGTGGGAAGAATGCACGGAAAAGAAGAGCACGAAAAAACGCACATTGGTTGGTCTTCTAGTAGAAGTTGTGAAAATGGAAGGAATAAAGTGTGAAAGATAAGGCGATTACTTGTGGGTTGTGTGCATTTCAAGATAGCGGTGGTAAAATGGTGAAAAAAGAGGAAAAGTAAAGGAGTTAACCGGAGAGAGAAAGAGGAAGCTTCTCTTCTGATACATAATATTACATATTACTTTCATCCATCATGTGAAATATATGCATGTTGAAAATGAATGAATGAATACCATACCATCATAGACACCACATGCAAGAGCACAGAAGAAACTGAATATGTTTCTGGGAGGTAGAACAAGACGAAGAATAAGAGGTTTTTGTGTGTTATTCACCCTTGTGGGGGAATGAATACCATATCAACCAACCACCACCACATCATACCACTAGAGAATTTTCGGAATGAGGAAAACTACACGGAGGGAAAAATGAGAAAAAAGAAAGAAAGTGAGAGAGAGAGAGAAAAATACTTGTTACGGTATTAGTTGTGTAAAGTTGTAAATGTTACTTGTGTAAGACTATATATGCCGCTAGAAAAAATAATATCATAATGACGATAATAATATTAATAATATATATGTGAAACTATAGGATTTCCTCTTGTATATGTGGTAATGCTGATGTAAAATTCAAAGAGAGAAACATAATATACACACAACAGGGAAAGAGTTGTTGGAAGTGGAAAGTGCTCATTCTGTGGTTTTCACATTGCCGCAAGTTGAATACATTCTTAAAACCATTGAGGCTAAAAAAGAGAAAAAAAATAGAAGTAAGCAGTAAGCTTACAGTGAAATGTTGGGAGTAAGCAACATTGTTAAGTATACAATTATATGTAAGTATCCAAGGAAAACGAGAAAGGGGAATTCGGTGTTAGATTTGTATCTTATTTAGAAAAAAAGTAGAGATAGCAAGTGTATGTTTGCGTGTGAGAGGGAGAAAGAAGAGGGTCTTCACTTTTTCAGAAGGAAATATGTATTTGATATATACGCACTAAAAATATCGTCCGAAGACATCACATTATTACTCTTTTATGTCATGTGATTACATTGGTGTGAAATAGATATCTTCATATTCCTTTCTCTTCCTTACTCGTTTTACTACCATAAGAAAACTTCCATTCGGTGCCCTTCTCTTTATGCAAAGACGGGACTAAACGAGTATAAAGATATATACGTTTCAAGACTGAAAAAGAGAGATAGAGAATAGATCGTCTTGCAATTTTCGCATACAAAACTGCAAATTACATTGTTGTAAAGAGACAAAAACGAAAGTGCGTCTGCTGTTTTCCAATGTAAACCTGTGTTCTCTCTATTTCACGATTTTATGCAATAAAAAAGGAGAGAGTGAAAGAAATAATAATAAAAAAGACCGCATGAATAACAACGTCATCATCATCGTTTTATGCAAGATCCATTTGAAAAGATTTTTTATGAATTTTAAAAGCCTTTTCCTTCTTTTCACTCTTCTTTAAATTTGCAGCCCAATTTGTAAGTGGTAAGCAAGGAGACACATAAAAATATATGGAACGTGTACTATGAACACAAATGCCTGAGATTTTTTATTTCTAATATTTTCACATATTTTACATGAGTCTCACACTTTTTTCTGTGGGAAAACTGCTTTTTATTGTATTACGACTAAAACGATAAATGGAGAAGGGTGTAATAACACTGTACTATAAGCATCATCAGCAATAACAAAGCTGTTTCTCATAACGTATTTCTATTTCTTGGCCAATCTTTCTCCAAAAGATGCCTCTCGTTAGAGACAGTCTAGTGTGTAGAGGAGAGATAAACACACAAAAAGTTGGTGGCCGTTGGTCTTTCCCGGTAGAGGCCAACATGTTTTTTCTTTCTTTCTCGTGCTAAAAGTAATACCACTGCCGGCATTCAAGATTTTGAGCCAAAATCGCAACTTTTCTCTTGTGCATTGTTAGTTGTAGATTCCAATCACTTTCAGCGAAAGACACTATTATTTGTTCTCCTGTGAGATCATCATAGGTATTATTACTGTTATTATTATAAGGAGAAAAGTCAGTTGAATAGGAGGAAAGAAGCCTTCGCTCCACGCTTCTTCCCTAATACACATACAAGTATGCTTTGTATCAAGTACTGTAATCCCAAACAAGGAGCTCATATGTCGAACCCGTCCACTTTTTATAACCTTTTTGACACTGGAGCACAAAAGTAACAAATCCTGAGAGAGCGAAACTTGAGCATTTTCTCGCCACCATACCACCACCATCATGCTACCAACATCTCACCGATTCTCTTCTTTTTTTTCTTTAGCTTCTCTCTCCTCTACTCACTTTCTCGTTGTGTCTCTCCATTTCAGCTAACAATGCTCTTGGTTCACTCCATCAGCACTCCATACTACATATGAATGCAACATAATAACTTCACTGCTTTCTATCTGTCTATCTATCCACTAAACCGTATAGGTATAGATGTACCTTGCGTAAGTATTTCGGCTCTTGTAGCCTCTAATATTATAAAAGACATGTAACATGGCATAAATCCAATCTTTGAAGACCTGCACTAGCTTGAGTAAAGGGTCATCCAATTTTTTTCAAGTCATTCAACCTTGGAGAGAAAAAGAAGAACAGTGGAACAGGAAAGAATTTTTCTAGCAGAACAAGAGATGATATGTGAAACCGTAATGGTTTTACCTCTTATTACATCTAGTATATATTTTGTGAACTATATCACTATACCACTAAAACTATGTGGCCAACTTCCCATGACAATGTTTAACAAAGACAAAAAAGCAGAGTCAAAGAAAGAAAAATTATGCTTTAAGAGGACATATACTTTTTAGGTGAAA
This sequence comes from Willowsia buskii, assembly GCA_034700685.1. Classification (NCBI taxonomy): domain Eukaryota; kingdom Metazoa; phylum Arthropoda; class Collembola; order Entomobryomorpha; family Entomobryidae; genus Willowsia; species Willowsia buskii. The sequence continues at coordinate 35,391 of JAQIXW010000061.1, read as the reverse complement.
CACGAGAAGATCCTTTCTTTTTATTTTATTTTTTCTTGTCTGTCTCTCACTTTTCCTCCGATACAGTTTTTCCCACTGAAAAGCTACCTTTTCGAATGGATTACAGTTATAGATCCAACAGAGAAATGTAGTGCGTTTATGTGACTCTCGTGTATATGTACTTATGCATGTGTGTGTGTGGTGCAGCTGCATTATCGTTGACTTTAACTAACCCCTCTCTTTAGAGTTCAGTGGGTGAAAGGAGGCACAAAAAGGGAAGGAAGGCAATACCGAGTGGTGGTGTGGTGTGGTGTTACTAGAAGTATATATAAGAAGACACGGACATAATTCAGGATAAATAAGGGTCTTAGTAGACATGAAAAATGTGTTCACGCATTCTCTTGTCATAAATCCTTTGGCTGGATCCAACTGACAATTGTCACACCAGCAGCAGTAGAAGAAGGAGAGAAAGGCACAGGATGAGTGGAAGAAGCCGTGAGAGAGAGAGGCCGAGAGATGATATGTATGACAGTATAGTTGAGTTTGACAAGGGTGAAAAATAGTAAAAATATAGAAGAAATATGGTATCCAATCAATCTCTCCTGAATTCCAGCCACTAGTCTTCTTACTCAAAAATGGCTACACAAATACGTAGCTTGATATTATTATACATATATCTTATATATGTCCTCTAGAAATAAGCTAACTAATGTGCCATAATAAAGCTACAGTGGGATTGGAAGAAGAAAGAGAAGAGTAAGAAAAAAGAAGGCGATGTATGACAGTAGATGTGAAACAACGTGAAAGGAAAGCATCACATTTTACGCTTATTATCTTACCCAAAGCCTGTACTGTCAGTTGAGCTTAATTTCAGTGTTGAATGCTTAAGTCAACAATGAAGATGTATACCCATTTGATGCACAGAATTCTGTGAAGATTTTCGCAGGAAGCACATAAGAAGTTGTCCTAAGAAACACAGCCACCTACTATATAGCCATCCACCCGCACCAGCATTAAACCTGCAAAAGAAAAAGGATAAAAAGTTTAGTTGAAACTATGAGAGGTGCGAAAAATAGTGAATTTAGCACATCTCCAATCTATCTCTTTTCTCATTACAAATATCATCGTCAGTGGAAGTGAAGTCTCATCGTCTTTCTCATTCACGAAACCAAAACTTTTTCCGACAGACAGTGACAAATTCGTATAAATCTTTTCTCCAAACTGCTGATGTGGTATTGTTAGCAATTAAAAGAGTGGGCTGACTGACAGTGTAATACCTTATTATAATTAATTACTATTAATTTCAGGTATGGAATATTATATATTATACGGAGTCGGCTAGACAAGCAAAATATATTTAATCATTTTCTATTTCTTTCTTTTGTTCTGGTTGTGCAGGTGCCAAAGAAAGAATGGAATGATGAGCAGCAGTAACAAACATTTATTCACGTCAATAGCTCTTGCTTTTGGTGCAATGTTGTCCAAGGAACATGGGATCACAGTTTTGGGAATCAACTTTGTTTGGGATGTGTTTCTTCACCGTCATTATTTTCTGAGGTAAGTAAATTTTCTTCTCTCTCCATTTTAAATTCCTCCTACTCGTTTCTAAACATCTCGCTACTACATTTTTTCTTTGTAATAATTAACACGATTATCATCATCATCTTCGTCGCCATTATAGTCAGTATTATCATAACTCTAAAACAACCGAGGAGGGAAGGAATGATAGTAATGGTGGAGAACTCAACCACATTATAATCGTTTCTTCAAACAGTTTCTTCACTTTCCCCTCCGTTTCCTGATATGCTCCTCTCCGTTCCCCCATTTGTATCCCACCAACGATACATTCTAGTAGTGATAACGATAATATTTATAAGTTTACATTCTGCCAACATCAACAGTTATTCAGCATGACAAAATGTGCTTATTCAGAAAAGAAAGAAAAAAAATTGCTGGGAAAAACTATTCTTTAAACAAATACAGTCCGCGTATCAGTGCTACTCGAATGATTACACTCACACGAATAAAGTTCAGGTTAAGTCCAATAAAATCGGGAGCGAACGTCATACATTATAAATGGAACACCACACACTGTCATAATACTAATAAAACTGCACGTATCCCCACCTAATGCGTCGCACTTCAAACCAGAGCTACATCTCAAAATCTGTAGCAAACATGGAACCCGGATAAAAAATGTATTCATTTCAATGCCGAGTCTGCAGCTAGTGATGATAATGGCGATAGTTTGAAGTGTGGTTCGGTTCTATACCTGTAGGTATATAGAGCTATAACAGTTTTCTTTCTTCTTGTCTAGATACTCCAGAATTTCATCAAGTTTTATTTTTGGAGATAGGAAAAAAGAAAAAAAAGATGAACATGAACAGATTGCACGTACAATGATTCGAAGCGTTTGCTGGCAGCAAAAGAAGTTTGGCGTAGCATAAAAAATTACTCTTTTCTCCTAGTTTGCATCATCACCCATACATGTATGCATGCATACATCATCATCTACTTTTTCTTTCTTTTGCTGCGTGTACAGTGTACAAGAGCTTCCTTCCTTTTTCCCTCTCGCTCTCTACCCTTTCCTTCTTTTCTGGAGGCCTTGTTGCTTTTCCCCGGAATATATTTTAGAGATGTGTAGCGAACAGAATAAGAAGGATTCTTTTTCGCTCATAATATTTCAAATTCTTAGTACATCCGTTAACTTTCAGTCTAAAGATACATCAGAGAGAGAGAGAGAGGGAGAAAAAACGAACTAGACAAGAATCATCCTCCGCCATTCTCTCTTCTCTATGCAGATTACAGGAGTGCGTATAATTTCTCGTAGGGAAAATGTGAGCAATCTTTTTATACAAAAATTGTACAAATGTGTGTGGTACATCAACGTTATATGAAGGTAGGGTATGATGATGAAGCCCACGGTTGCAATGATGTTGATGCTGATGATGATAATAATAATACCATGTGAATGTGTGCGTATTTCATTCGTTGGCATAGAAAGTAGCTCTGAGAAAGAGAGACTCAATGGAATGAATATTAATAAGTCGTGGAACTTGTGATCTTTCTCTTTTCAGCTACTTTTCAATACGGCAGATCACTTCAGATATGAAACAGGTGTTGAGAAGGCTTTTCTTCCTGGCGCTTGGGGTGAGTGTGTGTCTATGTACTTGAATTTTGCTATGAATATACTCTATACGCATGCATATGTAATGTAAATGTAAGTAGTAATAATTATAACACAATTTCCTATTCACAGGAATTATTAATGTATATACGTAATAAAATCACATGCGATTTTTGTTAGGTATATTGTTCTTGTTTTTCACGTTATAAAGTCATCCGGTCAAAAGGGTTGTATATGAAAGTTAATGTGTACAAGGTTGATATGTACTTGGAAAAATGTCTACTCTAACGACTATGCTCAAAAGCAAGTTAGATGAGCTTTACAAGTAGAGACAGTTTGAAAAAGTGATAAAACTAAACTTCTTAGCTGAGTATACATTGCACATTTACAACTTTTACTTGCTCATATAGTTGGTGAAAAAGATCGGCATAACAATAATAGTAAATGCATGTCATATTTTCCAGAAATTCATTTTGTGCATAGAAAGTTTTAAAAAATAAAATGAAAAAGTTGTTATGTATAAATACTTTTTTGAAGAATGAACAAAATTACATTTAATATACATAGTACATATAGTTTCTTTAGTTTGTTTTAAAATTCTCGTCAAAGCACTCGTAATCGATGTTCTTATTTAAATATATGTCTCTAGAGATAACATATTATTGTAGCCATTTTCCATGAGCGAATGAAATGAATGAGAAAAAGAGGAAGGATCACATTTCAGACATTATTACAATTGAAGCGGAAAGAGGGAGATAAATGTTTTGGGAAAAGAAAAACACACTTGAATTCTATTTCACTTCACTTTTTCTTCCGCCAATGTTGTGAATGTTGCTCCTCCAGAGTTTATTTTGTACCAAGCTTTGGTGCGCATAATAATAATATTGTGTGTTCAGTGATGAAGTTACGGTTTCTACGAAGATGAAAATATACAGATTGAAATTCACAGGTTAGAGATGAGGAGCCCTCACTCACTTTTACTGCTTGAGAAAGATAATGTTAGGCAAGACAATGAGTTTGTTTACCCAGTAGCTTTTTGCATTCTGTAGAATACTTGATACTTTTCAATTGTTTCATAAATAAATGATGACAGCACTTTAGAGCTACTTGTGATAAAGTAAATGCATACATACATATAATTATAATATAAGTACTATGTGCGATAGTGGAGAAGTATACAATGTGTTGTTATTAAAGCAAGTTGCGAAGAACAATAGATTGCCATCCATATACAACGAAAGTGAAAATACTTGTAGTACATTCTACTGATGTTTGTTGTGCTTCTTTCTCCACGAAAAAAATCAAACAATAACAATAAATCGCTTTTGATCAAAGACGCAATTCTTTAAAGAGTTAAATCAGTGGTATCATTTTAGTTATATAGCTTCATAGAATAGTCTATAAATACTCTATGAACAACATTAACATTAACTCTTTTTTAGTTCATCTTTTGAAAGAGTGAAGCGACGCAGGAAATAGTAAATTTTAAAAGTAGTCAAGCGCACTGAGTAGAATGCCTTTTTACTGTACTTTCACAAGGTACATTAAATTTATGCAGGAAACTTTTTCCTTCAAATAGAGATAGCTTTTCAACAAGGAAGAAAGACACCGTATAACTGTATATTATTGAATTGTAAATATCTTTTATTGTGGAAATGATGTTGGATACCGATAACATTACTTGAAGAATTTTTTATTTATATTTTTAGTATTTTCCTTCTTACTATTTTACTGTTTGGTTGATGATACCGTAGAATTTTTTTATATTTACTTAAATGAAATGAATGGGTTATAAAGCAGAGTTCAAATAAATAAATATAACCAGGAGTAAATTTCGTAGTTCGATTGTGATGACAGGAGGACCATGCAGTCATTATGGGGAAGTTTCATTCTACTTTTATGTTCAAGCAACAAAAATCTTTATGTATTTTTCACAGGCTTTCTCGCTAGTATGTTTTCGCATTCTGATGCTTCAGGGGTCTCTACCACAGTTTTCTGATCAAGACAATCCCGCATCCTTCACAAGGTGCAAATATACAAGGTGAGTTGTAACCTTTTAAAATGAGTAGGATAATAGAATTAACGGAAAATGTGGGCTTTTACTGCAAACCAGTGTGAATTTCAAAGCCATAAACTACAGCTCATCTCTACTTCAAAATAGTTTATAGCAGTTTTACTCTTTTTTATTTTATTATTATTACGCAGTCTATGAGTCTAAATAAATGCTCTCTGATTCATGTACATAGATGATTACGGATTTATACACAAATTTAGAGCACATTTAATAAAGATAAAAACTGGCATGAGCAGTAAAAATCCAAAACAAGGAGCATTATTTCATGTACAAGCGGGTCGTAACATCATTGATTGGAACTGTTCCAGGTTTCGGACGTTTGCATATTTGCCTGCATTCAACTTTTGGCTTTTACTCTCACCCGTCTCATTGAATTACGACTGGCAAATGGGCTCCATCCCATTGATATCGAGCTGGACGGATAATCGTATGCCAATCTGTCTCATTTTCTACTTCCTTCTGTTTGCAAGCTGTGTCTACCCCCTGTCCAAGGTGAGTTAATGAGATCATTATACTCGTGTTTAGAAAATTAAGAAGTTTTGCCATTACTCACTAATGATGAACGATTATATGATTTTTACTCTGAAGACAACCGGTTTATCACCAAGTACATTAGAATTTTTCTTTGTGATATGGGTAGGCATAGGTAACTTTATTTTGGATGTTTGCTTTTCTTTTGAAAATATAAGTTTTTTACCTATATTTTGTTTGTCACTAAACCCTTCACGTACAAGCCGTAGTAGTGGCAAAAATAATAATACGAACAACAATAATAATAAATAATAAGATGCCTGTTGATTTCCGTTTGAGTTTTCCCTTCGCTAAGCAAACGAGAAAAAGCTTTCCTTAAGAACTCATTAAAAGCAACACAGTTCCATGCTTAAATCTGGGTTCAACATAAAACGTATACGGCTCTATTCTAGCTTAAATGGCTGGCGTTTTTTTAAAAGAAGAAGAAGAAATAAAGTTGAAAGGGTCTCCCAACGTGTACTTGTTCTCCCCTTTCCCCTTCTCTTTATACTTGTTTCTATAAGTTGAAAAATCTTTGAAAGTTTTGGAATTGCGGAGAAAACTACGACTTTGAATGGATGATTTTTTTTCTTCTGACGACTCTTAGATATTTAAAAGTTTGTTTAATGACACGTTTTCTGCACATAATCACATAGCGTTTATATTATATACTGCAGGAATTATAGTAGTAATAATAATAATAATACATATTTATATGGCATATTATTATTATTATGGTATATATAGGAAAGTATATGCACCCGCATATAATAATAATGATAACGTTAGCCAGTAAATAGGGGCAAGTAAATGATAGGGGAAATGGGAGAATGAAGTGTGTGTTTGGAGGATATATTGTGCTTCAACTCCCAGACCATTGTGTTGACGGAAGAGTCAAGTCAATGATTCCCTAAAGAAGAAAAAACAGAAGACAAGAGTGGAGGAGTTGGGAAGACGAGAAAGACGAAAAAAGAGATGAAGCGTCCAAAAAACCTCAAAGTAGACGTGACGCGATAGCGATTCCAATAGTTCACCAACCCATATAGTTTTATTTAACATCATATACTTTAGTGTATGCTTGAAGTTATCCCAACTTGCCTTTTTTATAAGGACACTATTACATAAAAAAGTTTTTTTTCTTCTTCTTCCTCCTGCTCTTATGTTCCTTGTATTTCTTTAGAAGGTTGGAAGACAAGGCACTTTTTTTGATCGATCGACTTATTGAACTCGAAAACTGACTTTTTTGTCTGCTCTTAAAAATTCGCAGGGGGAAACTCGCCGAGATGTGGTGGTTGCTTTGACGTTCCTCATCATCCCCTTTATACCAGCATCTAACCTCTTGTTTCGTGTTGGATTTGTCGTTGCTGAACGGATTCTTTATATTCCAAGGTAAACAGTTTGCTTACATTTTTTAAACTTTTACTTTTTTCTCTTCATCTCTTTCTTAACTGTAAAGTAAGGGCATTCCTTTCTTCTCGTCGTGGAACACCGTATCGTATAATGAAACAGGAAAAATTTCCGGTTTTAAAAGCAATACCACCACATTATTTCAAAGAAATCTTGTATAAATGGTAATACAAGTGGTAACGTATGCTCACCGTGTTGTCTTTCCTAAAGAAAGAGGAAAACTAAAGAGAAACTGCACGACTAAACCGGTCTCTCGTCATGCTTAGTTATTAATCAGCTTGTTCATGGATTACCTATGGATATACTTTCCTTATTTTGCACTTACACTTCACTTATTTTCTATTATTATCATCAAATGATGTATATTCAACTGTATTTGTAATGGAAAATAGATAAAATTACAACTCCTACATTTATAAACGATTCAAAATTGTGAGTATTTGCCCGGCAGTAAAACTTCAACTGCATAGATAATAATAATAGTACATTCAAAAACCATCGTCAAGATTGAAATCAAGCTCTCTAAGAGAAACAAAAGGCGATACAAAAGAACATCGTTTTTATGTTGTCTCTCAGTAAAATGTGTATCAGTGTACCTACTGTTCTTGTAATTTTTCTTTGGCTTTTCCCCATCTTTATCTTCGTCTACACACGTTTAGAAGGTGAATAAAGCTAACTTATGTAACTTATGTTACACGAACATATATTTTGATAGGTTTGAAAGAACACAAATAAAAATGTACACAAAACCACTGAAAAGCATCAAACGCGGGTTTTCTCTCTGAAAATACTCAACATTACGTATTATGCGCAAGTTAAGTTTTTGTTTTGTTTAGTTTCCCTTTCCCAAAAAGGAAATCATCAAAGGGACTCTTCCCACACACATTCTCAGTGCAAAACTCGTAAACACAGAATAAAATTGAGCAAAGAAAGATCAAGACAGAGTCTATAGAATTTTATACCTAAACATTTTTGAAGAAAGTTTTGTTCATATCACGTAGTCTAAAAATGAAAGGGAGACCAAGAAAACATATTTTTAAAGTTGAAGTGGAAAGAGAAGGGTCAAAGAAAAAACTCAAACCACCATTTTTTTATTTACAAATTTCGTACTTTAAAAAACACAAGTAAAAACTACAACAAGTTGTGGTGATGGTGGCGGTGAGCTAAAATAAAATGAAAGCAGAAAAATACTATTCGTAAAAGGAGGGGGCAAAAACAGAGGAGAAAAAACTTGTTGACTTCTACTTGATCAATCTTTGTTTTCCCTGAGGAATGTTCTTCCTCAAATGTTTTCACTTGAATTCAATTGAATCCACTGTTTTCTAAATACCATCATTTCTCAGAGTAGTCGTCGGAACGGTGGTGGAACAAGATATTTTTGTACTCAAGGTATTTTTCCAACTCATCGCTTACCTGCCTTCAGGTAATGTAAATACTAGGAATGAGAATCATAATAAAAATGAAAGCAAGAACGAAAAAAAAACTAATGCAATATTTTTCTTTGCTGATCTCCCCCTCCACATACACATATTCTCCCTATTTGAGCTGCAAATGTTTTGTAAGCAATCTGAATTGGAAACGGAGGGAATGATGTTTTCTTGTTTAATTTTAATAAATTACTAGGTAATAAATAATGAGGGCTTTGGCATTGCTAGGATAAAAGATTCCAAGAAAAAATCCCCTGGTCACTATAAACGCATAATAGAAGAATAATAAGTTTTTACTAGTCATGGATAAAGTAAATTTGTTCCCAGGAAAAGGAAAAAAGAACAATAGAAATAAATGTAAGAATTGCTGAGGAGGAAGAAGTATGCGAAGGGGAAAGGGAGCAGTGTTGAAGTGAAAATTAGATTGGAGCTAATTTCATTCATAAATTGAGAAACAGCTACAGGTCTGCTGGTTTGTGTGTGTGAATGTGAGCGAGCGAATAGTCATCAACACATGAAACCAAGTGGGAAGAGGGAGAGAACGAAAAAAGGAAGAAAAAATAAGAGGGCATTTCATTCAGCCAGTACACAGAGGACTACACAGATGCACACGCACTTATTATTTTCAATGGTGGATATATGCATTATTTAGCTGGTAGGGAAAACAGCGTCAAGCTCTTTTTCAACTTACGTATTCATGAAATATCCCCTTTTCTTTCCGCTTTTGTGAGACAAGTATGCACGAATGACGATGGAACTAATGAAAGTCGGAAAGAAGAAATGGACCTAGTGAATATTCACGGATTTAGCGGGTTAAATGAGTGAAAAAAACAGGGAGATTGTGTTGGTGAATGTCTCCCTGTGTGTGGATATTGTATTAGTTGTTGTTCTACGAGAGAACTCTTTCTGGGGAACAAGACGATGTATTTAGGAGGAGAAATAGCGCAAAAGATGCAAGCAGTTTTAGAGTTTGCTGTTTGTCTCTCTCTCCATGTGTGTCTGAGCAGCTGTAGAATGGGTGTAGAGAAGCTCGTTTTTGTAGAGACAGGGTAATTTCATAATAAAATAACAGTAAATTCTCGTTTAGTGGCTGGGACAAGAAACCATAGACATTGATATATATTCAGCCCATGAATGCCGGAGATGATGGTAAGGAAGTGAAATACGGGCATTTTGCTAGCTTCGAAGTAACAACCAACCGACCACCGCCAACAAACAATTCCAAAATGCAGAAAGAGAGAGAGAGAAAGCTTGAGTTTTTGAGTAATATTGTCCTAGTAGTGGGGCATATACTATTACGTGTTGGCCATATTGCAATTCAGGAAAGGCGAGCTTTGCACAACATACAATATGATGGTCTTTCACACTCAGCCAACTAATATCTGTGTACATACATTGAATAACCCTTTTTTGTGGAGGAGTCACCTTCGCAAAAAAGAGGCTATTCAAACATGCACACCATCCAGCTTTTATAATAATAAAATGCATGCATGGATAAATAAATGAGAGGATACGATGATAACACGAGGACTGGCTTGTGTAGTAGATACAACGAGAAAAAAATCTCACGTAGACAAAGAGCTAGTTATTTATACATTTTCTCATGGTCCATTAATGTGGAGAAACGAGGGTCCATGTGTGTGGTCAAAGGATTTTCGAGATCAGTTTACCCACTCACTGTGGAATTATTAGCAGTATATTATGTGTGTACAATGAGAAGGAAGCTGTGGCGGAGAGAGGGCAAGAGAAAAAAGGAAATAGAATATTAAGAAGTGTGATTAAGTGGGATGATTTATTTATTCGTCTGTTTAATTGTAAGTACAAAAACTAATATATCAAAATGCTTTTTGACAGTTTTGGTTTCAGTCTTCTCGTGGGTGCTGGTGCAGAAAGAATTATGAGTCTGAAACAAAAATCTGTGCAAGTCAACCTGACCAAGATATTCTTCATACTTCTCCTCACCACTTTTGCGTACAAAACATGGGTTCGAAATCAAGACTGGAGGAGCCGGGAATCTCTTTTCACGTAAGTTCACTCTCTTGATAGCGTAATCATAACAATGTCTCTAATGTATACTCTCACCACCACCACAACCAATCCTATCTTGTGTTTTCTTTTCTACATCGTTTCTGTTCATTTTATCACTTTCTCTATTTCCTCTTTTCAATCTTCTTCCACCACTGCTTGTTCATTTATACTAAACAGGGCTGCTTTCGTTTCGCTTCCCGAATCTCGTTCCTTTTCCCCATTTTTTCATACTTCAATGTCCTCTCGTCTTTCACACAAATTTCACATTTTTTGTCACACGACAACAGAGACCTGAGCGCGTGCAAGAGTCTGCTTCTGGCTTTTCCAATTCTACTCACACAAACATGAGGGGAAGGTAGGCATAGGGCACAGTTGTTGTGTTGATAGTAATAATAATAATAATAATAATAAACCTTGCTCAACCATTCCCTCTTTTTTTCCAGATTCTAATATATTTTATATACCTGACACCTTTTACTTGAGCGAAATCTTTTGCCACTTCTAACACTTGATAAATAAAACAAGAGTAACTAACAGCTAAAGTAGGAAAAGAATGGCTTGAACGAGAGAGAAATAGAGGCCGTCAGTGGCAGTTTTGCAGAGTGGATAAGAGAGAAAATGGGGAAGATGCAATAAGTGTGTAAAATGTTGACGTAAAATTATTTTTCATTTCGAGCCATTTGTTATTGTCGATATAAAGTTTCATGTTTCTTTTCTGTGGTTTCTTAAAGTTTTTGAGCCTCAATTTACAGCCTGAGTGAGCCGCTCTCCTCTCTCAAACCACCACATCATCATCAGCATCAGCATCGTCGCCGTGTGCATTTGAGACGCATATGAGTTAGGAAAATAGTGGAAATAGTAGCAGTAGCGTCAGTTCAAGTTATAGTTGTGATGGTTGTGTTAGTGGTTGCTGGAAGTAAAAGTAAGGCATGGGAGGACATCCATTTAAGCTCATGTACGTATTTAGTGTGATAGTAGGCAAAGTAAACTAAATAAAATAAAGCCATGGAAGAAGAAAAAGCGATATAGTAAAAGGTGGGATATAAAGCGAAAAAAGTAAGCTAGAGAGAGAGAGAGAGGTAGGCAGCGAGACAGAGAGAAAGAGAAAGCTAGCTAGCGAAGGAGATCCCCAACAGTGGCACTGAACCAAAGTTAGTTTCATGCTAGGAATGTTAAATGGCAGTGTGTTGTAAAACTTGGTTTATTTCCTTTTTACACACACACATACAAACTGTAGCACATATATTGAATCCACTTTCCATGTTCTTCACCTGTCGCCCACCGGGGCCACAGGATAATTAGTGCTTCCTCTGATGTTCCAATCCCAACATGCAGTGAAGCATTAAGACAGAGTGACATCAAAGAATTGTGTACCTGTTCCTCTGAAAAAGCCTATCTACTGAAACATGAGAAAAGCAAGCGAGCTCGTTAAAATGCTTTCCCTTTTTCCAATGCTTCTGCTTCTCTTCCTATAAATACATCTACCTACCTACATACCACCATTACTATTTTCACTACGACTTTCACTCCTGCTTCTACTGCTCCTGCTGCTGACAAGGCAAACAAGCAAACAAACCGACGACGTCGACCAAGCTATAAAGCATATTTAGTAGTACAATGAAAACCAGTTCAGTTGAGTCTTTTCTTCCTCGTCTTACTCTCTCTTTACAATGGCGAATGCGTGGCTCCGTTGTTACCTCTTTTTTTCGCTCATTTTATTTCCTTCCACTAGTTTCCTCGAGTCTTGACTAATAACAACGATTTTCCCTGTAGAAAGGTTGGTTGACTTTCATCTGCCTCTCATTCTTTCTCTGCCTGTCAGAACGGTGTATAAGTATTTGTCGCTCATTGTACATGACACTATATCCTATATATGATAATAGGTCGAGTTGAAAGGTAACTGAAAATCACACTCATTCCCTTTCCCTCCCCTCCAAACCTATCCATCCAACTCAACAAACCAAGCATACACATAGCTTGATATTTCATTTTGAAGATTATCTCCTTTCACAAAATTACTGAAACTCTTTCATTAAACCAATTTCTACTCTCTCACTTTCTCTTGTTTTGCTCACGTATCGTATCCATTCCCCGCCATTAATTTGTCATGTTATTTTACTCGCCTTCTCTGCCTTTCTCCTTTTTCTGTGGAACCATCCCCGTTTATACTTTATAGCTGGAAAATGCAAATTTTCATCATTCAGTGTAATGTAGAAAGTCATCACCATCATCAGCATTCCCTTCTCAATGTAATTATTATTGGCATCATTTTCCCATTTTATACAGATCTGGGCTTAAAACACTTCCACACAATGCGAAAATGCACTACAACTACGCCAATCTCCAGAAGGACCTGGGAAACACGGCACAAGCCATCGAGCACTACAGGAATGCGTTAAGGTAAGACAGGGACAGGATGTGACTGTTTTCTCTAATTGTACATCGTAGTAATAATAATAATATTAACAAAGTGTAGAGCCTCACAACAAAATGAAAATTGTGACGACAAATTGTTTCTAACTAGTAGGTACAAAATCGAAACGAGCTTTTCTCAAATTTTGAAACACGATTACGTAGAGACCTGAGATTTGGACGACTTACGACTACAATAATGTGCACTAATAGACAGACAATCTGTGGGAGGGAGGAATCTGAAAAGATAATCTGTTCAGACATTGTCGTTATCACATTTCATTTCATTATAGACGTAGAATCTCCCTGCTTCAAACGTTATCATCATCATCGTCACTACCGACAACAACAGCATCTCTCTTCATCATCTTCTTTCAAAATCAGTGTTCATGCTAGGTCAGGTTGATGCCTTCTCTTTGCATTCAATCTAAACATGCTACTCTTTTATTTAGGCTTTGGCACACGGGAAAAACTGAAATCCGTGTGTATCTCAACAAAGGTGATCTCTCTCTACTTTTCCTCTCCGGGCTCCAGTGGTAATGATTATGTTCTTAGCGAAGGGTCTATCCGGAAATTGGGAGTGTGTTTTGGTGTGTAGTATTGGCATGTCATGTGGTATTAGTGGAGAAATTCGTGGAAATACATACACGTGTGAATTGGGCGAATGCACGGTTACATCAGTTTGAGTCTATGAGTATATCCCAAAATTAGATTGGGCATTCACCTAGCAAGCAGCATGTTTCTATCAATATGTATGTACTCTTATGTGAGAAGGAAGAGACAAAACAAGTGTTGATAGCTTTCCAGGAAAACAATGTAACTCTCTTGAAAGTAGACAGGAGCGTCAGCAACATCATCTTGTTCAGTTTGATCATCATCGATTCTCTCATACGAGTACAGGGACAAGGAGAGAATATGCTTTTTGGATGGGAGAAACTGGAATAGAAAGAAAGCAGGAAGTTGCAAAACAAAAGGAAGCAAAGGCAAATTATGCAGAGCTGACTTAAGGGCAAGGGAAAACAAGTATCTTCTTCCTTGACTGACTGAATGCTCTACTATTACTACACACACAGGCTATTTGTATTCCAACAAGGTATTTTTTTCATCTTGGCACCTTAGGATCTTTCTTTCTCTTGCTCCCGATCCCTTCCCCACATTCTGTGTTCAATTCACAGTACCCGGAAGAGCTAAGCTGGTTGCAGTTGAGAGATGTCATGTTCTTTTGCTTCTCTTTCATGATGATGATGAGGAGGAAGACGATAGCTTATGCAAGCCATCACACATATGTCGTCAAGCACCCGTTCTTCATTTTCTCCATATGAATGTGGGAAAAGCCACCAAAGACAATGTGACACAAATAAGACGCCCTGAACACACACACACACATACAAGTACATATGCATGGAATATCCTGCGACTCTCCTCCGCAGAACTGGGATGAAGAAGCAGCTTCATTGGGAAATGGAGGGAAACATATGTCCATCTCATATTCACGTTTCCATCCTTGTCTCATTCTTTCAACTCTGCAGTTTGCTAAAACTTTAAAAGAATATGGCGGTGAACAATGTCACTTGCGATTAATATTCTTAGACAACAACAAGCCAACAGAGAGAAGAAACATTCCTTATTTTCTCTACTACTAGAGAAGAAAAACTATGCATACATACGTTCAATGCCCTCCTTTACTTACTTTTTACACACCAACGGTTTACTATTTAGACTTGAGAGCAGCGACAACAAACCGAAACGAGTGCAAAAACTATATATTTATGTTCAGAATGGTGGTGGGTGACAACAGACTTTTTTACTGAAGAAACATAACACCACCACCACCACGGCCACCATCTCCATCACGACTTCTCTGAGAAATAACATTCAATTTCAAAATGGGTACACCAACAACATCGTCCGCTTTGCATTCCAATTTTCTGCAAGGAATACACTAGAATAAGCATAAACGAGCCTTCTTCAAGCAACAAGACTAACAACAACAAAGTCTCTCTGTCTCTGCCACATCCTATTTAAACTCTCCTTCTGTCTTTCTCTCTCTCTCTCTCTCTCACTCCCTTATCTTCTCTAAGGTTTCGTTTGCGACTTAATTGAATTGACAAAGCATAACACGAAGACTCACACACAGTGCCTATTTGTGGTTCCTTTTGATTGGATATATTGACTCGAGCGCTTGATTGCCTCTCTTTCCATTCTTTGATAAACAACTAATTCATTTTGAGGAAGCACACAACATAGTGAGCACCGCATTATCAACTCGAAGAGATCCAACATTCTCATCCTCATCAACTCATTTCTCAGATGAAGAGACTACCAAAAGTTTGCAGTGAGAATTTCAATTTTCCAATTTCTCTTGTCTCCCCAAGAATTAAAACAAATGACCAGTATTCATCTAAAATGCCCACATTATAATATATAGCATGTACATATACGTCTAATATTTTTCAATTCCGATGCCTCATATATTACATGTCTAATCTTACAAGGAGCACAAGCAGCTTCATTCCTTGCTCCACTGCTTTCTCCATGCATGTCCATCTATTATTATTGTTATTACTAGGCATACACACTGCTACGAGCTGTTCAGCTGCAAGCAGTAATAATAATAACAAGAGAACTCCTCCACCTCCATCTTTAGATTGATCACAAAAAACCAGCATACTACAATCAACATCATCACTACTAGCCCCAGTTTTTTTTCAATGTGAAGCCCCTACACACAATGTAATCGTTTGCTTGTGAAGATGATAAAAGATACAGAGATGAGTAGGTTTGTGGACGGGGATGTATGTAATAAATAGAAAGATAATACAAAAAACGTCGAAAGTGAGCGAGAAAGAGAGACAGGATCATACAATAACCAAACCTTTTTCCCTATTTTTTCCACAAGAACAAAATACGACGATGCACCAAGTAGATGAAGTCATGCAAAACAAAAGCAAGAAAGAAGAGAAAAGTCATGATGATGATATGGCTTGTTGAACTTATAGCTCTGCATATATCCAGAAAGCTTTTGTGCCTGAATAAGGAGAGAGCACATATACATACATACCAGCACCCTCTTTCACCGCATAACTCGCAGTCTCTTTCTCTACTTTCCCATCTTTTCCCCTATACCTTCCATCTTCTCCTCTTTTCTCTTCCTTCCTTATATTCTCTGTCTACCTCATCATCCTTCTTTCCACTTTTCCTTTCACTTTAGCTTTAGCTCGGAGGCAGGACAAAAGAAAACATGATCATTGAAGCTTGAAATAGAATATCCAAAATGAAATTCCAAGCCCATCAACCTCTTTGAAAATGAGAGTGAGGAGGAATCTACTCCTCTCTCTTCTACAACTATTACGACTCCTCTTCTCCCATTATTCTCATAATGTTGTGCATGCATAGACAGAGAAAGAAGAGGAGAAAAAGAGGCACTACCACTACACCACTGACTTGACTTTGTCTGCGTGTGGGAGAGAGAGAGAAAAAAAAACTATGAAGCCTTCTCTTCCTATTGTGTATATCCCCAAGTGTTTAGCACAATGAATGGAATGGAAACGTCACCGAAGGGAATTTCTTTACATCAATCAACATATTATATACATGCTACGCTACAAACATGCATCAAGCACAGGATATCTAAATATACATACAGATGCAAACACACACGCACAACATTTAAGTACAACCGCACTTTATGCATTTTTCAAAGATGTATGGCAATAATAACGGTGGATCCCTCCACCATACATATCTCTCTGCAATTTTGTTGACTTTACTACAAGGTACACAAAAGAAAAATGTAATGGCATCTCATGTATTTAGTTAAAAAATTAAACATTGGATAGAAAATTTTGCCGGTTTTATACACACACGCACATAAAGGTTGAATTATGCAAGTGCGCTCTTTTATGACGTGTTATTATTATTTCTTCGAACCACATTAGAATTTTATAATGGTAGGATTTAGGGATTTTTATTAGATAGATATATTAGCAAACAAATGGGTTTATTTTAGTAATTTCTTGGTGAAAGTATAGCGGATAGATCCAAAGAATTGTAGCGTTGCCTACACTGTGAGGATGTAGTAGATCAAAATAATCTAAATTCTATTAAGATGAAGAAACAGAGAAGAAGGGAGAAGCAAAGATGCACAGGGGAAGGGAGAAAATAAGAAAATACCAAGATGATGTGGAAGATGAACCAGGACGAAGGAGGAGGTAAAAAATGATATTGAAGTTAATGCCATCATATATAGGAGTAATAATAATGACTATGTGGTATGTGCGAGAAAGGGTTGTCGAAAAAGAGATAAAAGGAGAAAAACGCAAGTTTAAGTTTTTTTTTCGTCGTGAGAAGATATAGGAGGCAATTTCAATTCGAATTCCTTTGCTTTGTCAGCATACTTCAAGAGTAATTCTATGGATGGAGAAAACTGCTGTATCCAGCAAACTCACTCAACTTATCAAACCTCGTAAATGCAACATGAATATTAAGCCAAGCTTGATATATCTCAAATAAATATAGTGCACTACTTCTGTAGGAAAAAGGTTGACTGTTGGAATATCTTCAATAATAATACCTACGCATACATTGTTATATCATAATAGAGCTCAATCAGGATGATGATGACGAGAGAGACGCTATATTTTCAAACGGTTGCAATCACTTTTAGTCCTTTTACTATCTGATGAAAAACTAGTGAAAAATGCGTTATTCTGATTGTCAGAGTTAATGTGCTCCCAGGTATTCATGGCGGATAAAAAGTTTTTTAGAAAATGGATGAAAAGGGTTTACTCATTTATCCGTTGTACAAAAACTACACATCTTTTCCATACTAAGAACGGAGACAAAAATCGACAATTTTTTATTCAATTCTTTGCATGTGAATACAGCATTCCTCTGAGAAGGAGTGATACCTATTAAATTAGAAATGAATACACGTGGACTTACAACAACAGCACATAATATGTATTATGTATCTTTATGAGCTGTATAAAAATGCCTAGTTTAGTAGTTCTTCAGTTCTCCAGCTGTTGTATTTGGTAGTAGCTGTGTGCACATAGAAAGCCAGCAGAGAAAGTAATAGGAGAGTAAATAGGCCAAAATGTCAAGTAGCCAAGATTTCTATGTTTATACTTTTACTTCCAAATGCCAGGAAATGAGTGTGTGACTGTGTGTTTGACTGAATATACAACAAAACAGTAATGGAAAATGCTACGTCTTGCCCAATTCTACACTACTCTTATGCGACCTATACTTTTCTCTCCTAAATATATTAGTTTCATCTCTTCCCACATGACCTAACGACAATTTAAGCGTTTAAAACCCGTTTCGAAGCTGTTTTCACTTTGCTTCTATAGTAAGCGCCTGCTTTTTTTCTCTTGTGTGACTCTCATGTGATGATGATGCTACATCAGAGAAGAATATTCTCTTTTCTGGTGAAAAGGATGAATGGGGAAAACGGTATTACTTTGCTAACCTAAACATGCGATTAAGGAGAGGAGATAAAGGAAGAAAAGGCTTAAAATATTGGAAATTGGAACCACCGAATGAAAATGGCTCTTCTTTCTACCCACACAAATAAATTGTACTCATTCTTTATCCGTTTCATTCACGTGTTTTATATACACTCACAACTAAAAAAAAGTATGCATTTATCCTCTTTTTCCTCTTCCGCCTTCTTCATCAGATGCACAGAGTAAAGACATACATACATATTATCCAAGTGTATATGTACGCATTTAAATGTGTAAATATGACGACAAGGAAACAAAGAAGGATACTTATTGCTCTACGCGTCAAGCACATTTTCTCTCCCTCTCTCTCTTTCAGTATCTGTGTGTGTATGTCTGGTTGAGCTCTTGAAATTTCACCATTCGAAGGAAACAACTTAAAAAGATGCATCTCTGAGGATAAGACAGATAGGGAGAAAAACGAGAGAAGTAGAGGACTAAGCAGCACACTACAAAGAAAAAGGAGAGTAGGAGGAAAAAAGAAGAACTCCATGAAAAATTGCCGTCTATAATCTCTCGAGGATTTTCTCCATAAAGTTCATTCGAGAGAGAAAACGGCGAAAGCAAGAGAATAATTCTTCAAGTTGCACTATATAACTAGTTGTGTAAACACCTACCATAAGAAAAAAATAAGTGGAGGCCAAGATGAAAAAAAAATGCAGAAAGGGCATGAAAATCTAGTTTATTTTCCACTGCTCCATCCATCTCCTGTTTCCTTTATCTCCTGTAAACTCCAATTGCTCGTATAAAGAATGTACATGCATATATGCATGTATAGTTTGGTACGAGTTTGTGATATCTACATACACTACTAGGGTCGTCATCCTCTTCGTCATATTTCACATATGTTATGATCACTGAACAAAACTGACTTCAACAAGAATGTATGAGCGCTAGTGGAGATTCGCGTATTTATTTATGTACGTAAAAATAAGTTTTATTGCCTCATCCAAAGAATTCTCAGCAGAATGTTTAATGTATTAAGAAATGGTGCAAACAGTTTATACATAAATGTATATTCAGTATAAACTGCACATAATAATGTTCCAAGTGTTCATGTAAAATGGTGCTTACATGCACCTATGTAATTTTTTCAGAATCTGTTTTCACGTCTCTCTAAATTTGTATGTGGCTCGACTGTAACACGACGACAAGGACAACAGCAACTGCACCGTCTGTTGTGTCTTTAATTTTCTCCCTAAACATAGAAGAGAAGGGAGAAAAGTGTATAAGAAACTGCTTAAAGTGAAGATGCTTACTTTCTCAAACTACGAATCCTTCACCATTATGACAGTCGCTCTCCCAGAAGACATCTTTTAGCAATTGCGACTGCCATAACTTCTATCTTCTCTATTTGTTTCACTTTCCGCTATATATTGCCACAGATAAACAAAAGGGGGAAGGTCGAGGGTATGTATATTGATATCGTGTATGTGGACAATGGAATGTTAGATATTTGGGACTATAAAAGGTGGAGAGAATGAATAAAGGAAAAGGCTATGCATAAGGAAACACAACGACCTGTAGTAACAGTAATAATAATGGTAGCAACTTGCTTCACGCTCCCCTTTTGTAACTGTAGAAGGAACACGTGCATTATTGTACAACGGTATCGAATATACTCCACGGACAGTAATATATATGGCACTTAAATACACAGACATAAACACATGAGTACTTTCAAGTATACAGAGGAATATGTACTATTGTGACGTGCGACGAAATAAAAAATAATAAAAATGAGGAGGAGAAGAAGAGGAAGAGAGGAGAAAAAATGCGGAGTAAAAGAAACAGAAAAATAATGGAGCTATAACATTGCATGCTTCTCTCACGGGGAGCATCAACAATAACGTACGGCCTATTATCTCAGCAGCCTCACCATTCCTCTGTTTCAACTAAACTGCCTTCTTGCTTTCTCCACCGACATTTCTTTTTTCCAACCTTCGTTCTTCCTCTTTCACTCAGCTCATGTCTTCAATGCGGATGGTCTAGATACAATGCTAGTTGTTTCAAAAATGTGATGTGTTTGTAATATACATACGTAATATAAGAGTGCTATTTCTACATATTTTGTGAAAGGGCTAGTCTTAGGCATGGGGCCACCGTTTCCCCTTCATTTCGTTGTAAAGGAAGTGAAGAAACAAGACAAGAGAATAGGACTAGAGAGAAAGTGAGAGAGATGGTGGAGGGAAGAAAAAAGATGAACATGTCCACGTCAACCTTTAGTGGAAGACGACAGGACAAAAAACATAAAAGAAAATGTGGATAGGAGAAAGGAAGAAGAGGGAAAAAAATTGTGAAGCGAGAAGAGATTTAGACCGCCTTAAGCACTTTATAGTACACCCATTTCATTACCAAATCTAAAAGATTTCACCACTCATTTAGCCACAAACTCGTGGAAAACCTGGAAGAGTAACAAACTGCTACAAATACACAAGACTTTCTCTCTCTCTCTCTCTTTCTCTCTCCATCTCCCTCACTCTAAACTGACTCTTTTTTTGTGAGTGGGTGTTTAAAAGCATACCTTTCACTACCTCACATTTTCCCAAAAACTGCTACCCTATCGTCATCAGCATATTACCGCACACACATACTACTCCATTCATGCACGATTACACTACTTAACTACTTACCTTTTACCAACTGTCTAACAAGCCACCTACTTTCTTCTCCAATACAAACATTCCTCTCTCTCTCTCGAAAATTTTGTTTCAAAGTGGAATTAAATAATGTAAAGTGGGATATAAACGCGTGTACCTCAAACTATATTATATTGCCGTGAATACTTTTATTGTTATTGTACGAGACTAGGATCCTTTGCCCTGCCCAAACGTGATGATGACCTAGTTAGTTGGTTAGTTGCTACGAAAGAGAAAGCAAAAGGGCCATTGTTGTGCGGAATTAAAAGCATCATCCACATCACATCACACAACCTCTCCTCCCATTTGTACTTTTCCATCGTCTCTTTTTAAGCTCGTTCGAGGCTCAGAGCTCAAATGCGTGAGTTGTAATAATGTTCAGTTTTTTTGGAGGAGAAAACCTCGTTTATTTTCTACACGTGTGGAAGTAGCAGTCGTCGTAGTGATCCTCAATGACAATTTCAAGAGAGCTCACCATTTACTCCGCCAAAAATTAATATATCTACCATAGCAAGGTTTCCCCTTTATTAGTTTCAGAATGGCACTTGAAACCGCACATGCTCCTCATTTCACATATGTCTGTATACAAATTAAATGCGTAAACAATTTTTTTTAAACATCATGACTATGCATATGATCAGGCTGAAGAGGTCGGACAAAAAGACGACCTCCATTTTATTTGAGCATTTGTGAGTATTATATTTATTCTTATTCCCTCATGTATTCTACATCCACTTCATTAACAGACAGTTAAACTTTGCTGTGCTTCTAGTGATCTGTTGGTTAGTGTTTTAGCATGAGCATTTCAAACTCTACCAAAAACAATACTTAGAAGCCAAGTGACGACTAAATTCCCGGCACAATTGACAATAGATAAAATTGTATCAAACTAACATAATTTTTATAAGGCATTTGATTTGAGTCATAAATAGCTCCAAAAAGTCTCACTTCCTGCCTTAATGTAACGACGCAAACTTGATTATTTTTTTCTCTTTTATTCGCGATTTGCCTCGAGTAAATTTACTATTTCTATCGATATAGTAGTTAATAAAGAGAAAAATAAGCTAATATGTATTTTGTAAATTGTGATGTGCAGTTATGTAATGTTGGCAGAGACATTTATTTGAAAAATTGCTTGCCCCAAATCATTAAATGTCCACATGACATGATAAAAACAAGTAGCCTAAGGATCGTATTCGCACATCACAAAATGCGCAACCTTTTTTTGTCCTAAAAATGCTGCCAATTAGAGCTTTAGACATCAAAAGTAAACATATTGTGAGTAAATAAATAGGTGTTTTTTTCTTCCTCCAAGAGTGAGAGACTGTTTACTTGTGATAATGCAGTTGATGTCGAAAGTGGTAAGAAAAATAGGACAATTTCTGGAGTGTACCAGTTCCCAAACATCACCAATGACTGCTGGAAAGAGTGAGTGCACAAGGGAAAGTGCATTATAGAACTGTTTTCTGCCTTTTTTTATAGCGAACTGCAATACTGCCGCTGCCGTCACAGCTACAATATAGCTCGACCAACAACCAAGAGAAAGATAAATGCAATAGATTTGTATGTTGTGTTCCTTCTTAAGTGTCTGTCCTCTTTGCTAGATAGAAATAAAACTAAAATTAAATTAGCCCATTCCTTTCCCTTTTTCTCTTGGTGTGTGTTTTGTTGTGAAGATCTTTCTATTATGGTACATTCCCACTGTAGTTACTACTACACAAACATGGCAAAAATACTTTTGTATGTGTAACATGGCAAAATTCGTCGGTTATGTATAGTGTGAAAAGATATACTTATGAGACAGAACAAAAAGAGGCTAAAGGGAAAGAAAAAAGCTGGTATCTAGTTTTTGTGACTTTCTCGGCGACGCAAAGACCAACCGACAGCCCAGCATGCTTAGAACACCGACTTCATGAAATTATAAAAGAGTTAGTGCTACATACTCCAGTTACAACAGCTATTTCTACATAAATACAAAAACAACTGTGTAGGAGGGCATGAAGTTCTACAAAGACCAAAATGTGTGTACATTAGAAGGGCATGTATATATGGACACGTTGTCCCTTTGCCTCTTTTCATTCTCTTTACTTCCAGGTTTATTTTTACTGTACCAGTTCTCCAGTGACTTATGAACACACATTCACAGATATGTCATATATGAGTGCGAACTTACAGATAGATATGTGTAAAGTACACAAATGCACACATACGTAGTTATTTTGAGAGAGCGAACTGCTCTGCTTCCTCTCCAAATACCCGTTTGCCTATAGGCTGAAACGGGAGAGAAAACTGAACAAAAGTGTAAAGAAAGCAAGAAAATATCAAGGGAATAAAGAGACAGCCTGAAAGAGGATATAAACGAATAAATTGATGACTCATAACATTTTCGGACGTAGTTTTGTGTGTGCGGATATTTACTTGGATGTACATAAATAAGTGTACACGTCGATTTACACTGCCATTATTTTCTTTTGACGAGTCAATGACATAACAGCCATCCAATGGGATTGACGTACTAAAAAAATAAATGTATAGAAAGCGGTCGATGATTATCGCTTTGCCATGTCATGACTTTGATGATTATGATAACGAATGTAGCTAGTACTTATTCCGCTATGAGCTATTTACTTCGAAGAATAGAAGTTCATTTTATCAGAAAAATAATTTACCACACAAAACAGACTGCAGGCCTTTCATCACAAGTATTTTTGCTTCATCTTATCATCTCGCACAATCGTCACGCGGTTATATCGTTGCTGGGATT
This sequence comes from Willowsia buskii, assembly GCA_034700685.1. Classification (NCBI taxonomy): domain Eukaryota; kingdom Metazoa; phylum Arthropoda; class Collembola; order Entomobryomorpha; family Entomobryidae; genus Willowsia; species Willowsia buskii. The sequence continues at coordinate 11,517 of JAQIXW010000061.1, read as the reverse complement.
TCAAAGCGATCATAAAGTGAAAAAAATACGATCGGCAGGTTAACTTACTATTAAGGATTTGTATCTGAATGACTGATGATTGTTGCAAGTTTTCTGAAGCGGATTTCCAATTTCCGCTTTTTTGTTATGTCTTTTTTTTACGAAAGTTCCAACATTATCGTGACTCTTGACATTTTTCGCATTTCTGGTGGTATGAACCTCAAAGTAAAAAAAAATACAGCTCAAATATTAGACAGTAGTTACTTCGTGCAGAGTTACATGGTATATATCGCACATAATATGGTGGTATATAAAAACAATGAAAGCCACTCACTAACGAACAATTCTATCTAAAGTCACAACAGCCATAAAGATGGATTCTCATTCCCCTTCGGCCTTTTGTCATTATCACACGTTTCTCTGGTAGTGGAATTGAATCCTAAATAGGCCGTGAAAATCATTTTGTCAGTGGCGACATAAAGTGTAAATACTCCAAGTCCATTCCGAGTAAACGTTAACTTCAAAAGGATATTACAAATTTAGCTTTGAATTATAACAGCCAGTTTGTTACTGTTACTAGCACTGCTACCAGATACCAGCTCACATTATACTACCGCCATAGTCATCATCACCATCATCGTCTTCACTACCAGCAAAAGCTATGCTATTATCCTTCTGCAGATGTTTTAGTACCCTTTTTACCCGTCCGAGGAAATCGTAGTATGTGAAGACGTACATACTGAATAGCGTGATGGCATTGCATTTTTTGACGGAGTCAAGCTCATTTTTTGCTGCATATTATCTTGCTATATATACTTCTAATGATGGAAGGAAACTGAGGTACATAAATGAATGCATATGGAGTGTGTATATCGTTTTGACGCACAAACTGACAGACTAGCAAAAAAAACTGACTGACTGACTGTGAGTAAGAGCTCCTCACTCTCCGGTTTTTTACTACTACCAGTATTAGAGTGGCAGAGTATTACTTACAAGTATGAAACAGTTTGTTTTGTGGCGCAAACTATAACCGTTTACTTTAAGATGGCTCATAACATAACAGTGATTTTTTAATGATCCAGTTTATGGCCACACCATGCGAGTGCCCATAATAACTTGGGAACATTACTGAACGACAGTAGCGAGGCAGAAAACCACTTCCAGGAGGCTTTGCGGATCAACCCCCTTCATGCTCATGCATTCTTCAACCTTGCCAACTTGAAACAGTAAGTTGTCTCTTTTTTCTTTCTCTGCTACCTTTTTTTTTCTCGAATCTTGTTTTCTTCTTTATTTGGCTGTATAATAAATACGTAGAATATGTGAGTTTCTTGTTTGCGTTCTTTATGATCATTATGATGTTGTTCTTGTTGTCCATATAATAATGATATGACTACGCGTGTTTCCGCCTTTCTCTCCCAATCTCTTTGAATGGTTTTGTGTGTGTGTGTCTTTTCATTTTTATATTCTTCATTCAAAGTATTGATTTCAGCCATTAACCATGCATGAAACTCAAAAACCCATTCTGATCCTATACTATGATACTTTAGAGAACTATAAAAGTGCTCTTTACATCTTCCCGCAACACACTCATATTATATGTATGGTGAATTTATTATATTATATTATAATATCCAACTGTCTAAATACCTATATACACCTCACACAAGTATTCCTTCTTTATACGTTTCGAATTCTTGATTTACTCATTCAACCGTCTATACATGCATATTATCCTTTTTCTGCCATCATGAAACATTCTCCTTTTCCCGTCCACCCCCACCACTGGCAGTTAACTAACAAGAAGGATGTTATGATATCATAGAAAACTTTTTACTACCACAAACAAACACATGCACATGTATATTCATAGGAAACAGCTTTTGCGATTATATTCATCCAAAAAATTTTACTGGATGGTGGCTATAAGGAGGAGAAAGTATGATAGATAGGAAACTAAAAGTGTAATTCAAAACTTGGTGGTAATACGTTGTATTACTTTTGCAAAAGGCCATACAAAAACCATAACAAATACATTTACATTTCACTTGCTCACGAACAAAATGAAAGAGAAAGAGGGGCAGAATGAAGAGGAGGAGAAAAAAGACGAAGAAAAGGAGATAGATGGAAAGTGTTCATGCCTTCACACAAAACACAAGCCTTGTCGACAGAGAGAGAGAGAAAGAGAGACACTTAAGAACGTCCACTTTTCACAGATTTACAGCCTTCCGTAAAGGTACATGCTTCTCACTCGTAATATGTCATTGCAGAAATCTAAGATTTTGAAGTATAACCAAGATTAAGCAATTTATAGTTGAGTGGAAGGGCATATAAAAAGATGAAAAAACAACAGTACAACAAACAAGTTCTCCTGAGAAGCAAAAGGAGAGAGAGAGAGAAAGAGAATGAAAGCAAGATCAAAGACAACATTTTATAGATAAATGTTTGTTTTATACTCCTGAAAACTTTACTTAAGCACACATTCTATTTATAAGCACTTGTATGCAAGTCGTATATAATGTGCATATAAATTGTATCCTTGTTTGTTTGAATGCCGGTAAAAATGTCTGGAAAACAACATGGGGTCTTCTGAAGGAAACTTGTGTCGTTTCACTGCAAGTCTAACAACAGGCAAAAGCTATACTCGACGATCATGTAAACATTCCTATACCAATGTACATTGAACCGAGTGAAAAGATAGAGGAAACAATGTGAGTAGCGAGGAGAGAGTGAAAGAGGCAAGGGTGAAAAGATCATGCAGTGAATTACATGGTTTGTTTAGGTTTAAATGTATACACTATATCTGAATGTTTGCTTGTAGCTTTCTCTTTTCGCATTATATTTTTATATATTATGTAGCTGGCGCTACAAAAGTAACTTTTTACATCATCAGGTATGTACAACTTTCGCTCTGTTTACAAACAGACGCACTTTACAAACTAGAAAACTAAAAAGCGTAGACGTTGTTCCTCTTCTCCTCTTCCTTTACCATTTCTTCTTCCCCATCTATTCCACTTGTATTCCATGAATGAGGTAAAAATCTCCCAGGATTTATATGAAAACGCATTTGCTCATAATAACTTAACGGCGACAAGAGGAAAACAGTATACGACCGTAAACCAGAACATATACGCCGTTAAGATGAAGAAATAAAAAACAGCTTTGTATATATGAAAAACAGGGAATAAAAAATCTCTGCTGTTTTCCCTCCGTACATTTAACTTCTCTTATCGTACAAGAAAAAAGAGCATGAAGAAATTGTAAAACTACGTAGTACATATCTTTCCCTTTGAACTCTGCACCTAGAAACTTTTACATCTCATGTGAGGCACACCTATATCTTCTTTCTCAGTGTCTAGGAACTTTTTTTGCGCGTATATGGACACGTCTATAATCTTTCTGCGAAATTATGTCGATGTACACTATAGTTTAAAACGCGATAGGGGAAGAAATGAAGAAGAAGAAGAAAATGGAAAATGTGAAGAAGGAAAAACGAAAATGGCTTTTCTTCGTTTCCAACGGACAAAAATGTATTTTGTGTAAACCGAAACTAGAGCATGAATGTCATGCACACGCTCATACGTGCATAGGTACATTATAATTATTATTACATATATAGAAAGTCCTGTAGTCTTCCAAGTCCCTTGTACATTAGTACGAAAAAACACATCCCATCATAGGAGACAATGTAACGTTAGGAGAAACAACTTTCCCTTTTGTGCATACCTGTGAGTACTCTGCCAGTTTTACAGACATACAAAAACCAAGAAGGAGTGAGTTTTTCCACCAAGTTAAGTAGCAGGTAAAGAATGAGAAAAGGAGAAAGAAGATGAGATAAAACTGGTTGTGTGTTTGGTAGAGAAAGCTAGCGTAGCAACAGTAAATAAGTTATAATGGTCATTTTGGAAATGCGGAATGTTACCTGGAAAGCTGCCAAATCGGAACAAAAGGATAGATCACCTCGTTCTTTACTCTTCCCCTTTTCTTTACACCAATTGAGCTCACAGTCTACATGTAGTTGTTGTACTAGGCGAGCAGTGCATTTTGTACCTTTTTGAGGAAAAAGAATAGAAAAAATAATCTGTCAGTTTGCTTGTGTTGTGGTAATGTGTACGTAGCGCAATATTTTGGGTAATTTATACTAGGTAAGTTAGCATCATCATCGTGATCATCATCATCATGAGTTTCTTGTGATCATCATATATGGTCTACTCTTATTTTAATAAAATATAGAGTCATGCGGCATTTTCGTATGTGCAATACCACTGTAGAAATGCCAGCGTTTTTAACATTTTTGAAAACTCAACATGAACCTAAGCTTGTATACAAGGAGGCGTATCTCTGTCAATGATTCTGTCCTACTTGGACGTGTGGTTTTTATGCGAAAGTGTACCAGGCAGAGAATTCTAGTAGTTCTTTTAAGTGTAATCATGGGAGTTGTGTTTATTTCTCAGAAAAATTTGTGGTTGCACGAAAGAAGACAACTTATAGCCACAACTTTGCTGATTTAGGGCAGCTCCCACATTTCTTACGTCTTATAGCAATTTTTAGAATTTCGATCAATAACTGCGGTAAAAGTACGTAAACTATCATGAGTCTAAGTACCCGCATAGCTTTAATTTTAGGGGCTTTCAAATTTCATTTGCCCTACAAATACTGAATTCGATAAAATCGCCGCTTAGAAGTTATTCCTCCATCAACTTGCAACTCTTTGATGTGAATTAATACTTTTACTTTAGAGCACTATTTTCACCTTCTAACGTTGATATGAATGTATAACCAATAAGTTTACAAAGCTATGTATATAAATATATGGACAAACTCTTTGTGATGTTGCCCACCACAGACAAAGTTTAGACGTGACGACAGGCACGATGATGATGATTATCATTGGAGGTAGACCAAAAACTTCTCAGAAAGCAAAAACAGGCATTTATAGCTGAGGAGTAAAAAGAGTCCAGTCAAAAGCTAAATGTGTGTGGGTGTGTGTGCATTTATGCAAGTAATGTACGCGCTCGTAAAATCATGTCAGTGCCTGGAAAATTACAACAACTAGAAAAAGCACTTTGAGAACAAGAGGAGGGCCAAGCAGAGCAACAGTGATATCCTCCTGCTTTTTAGTCATTAGTGGAGTCATATAGGAAACTTAATAGCCGCACAAGCAGACTGTGGCTTGGTTTACCATTTTTAGTTATTTTCAGACATTAGTCGCAGCAGTGGTGGTAGGAGTGATGATCATGATGCATTCAACTACGCGCCGTTATTATTGTTATTATACTTCACTATTTTGTGTGTGCAGTTTTGTGTGGTGGTGGTTACTTGATGTACCACTTTCCAGCAGAGATATACCATAAGATAGTGTTGCACAAAAAAAAAATCTAAGTAATCTGTATAAATACCCCTTCTCTTTCCAAACTCTCACCCCCTTAAGCCTGTATGTGCGTGTACTAGCACACCATTATAGTCAACAATTTTCATAGGAACACTGGTATTAATAGCCTGAAAATTTATAGGTACCGATTCCAGGACAATGTGGTGCAACTACGATCCCATTCTACTATCTTTTTACCATCTAGTCAGAAAAAAACCCACCGAACCGAAACTGCAGTTTTTACCTTTTGTCCTCACATCGCACCACCAATGCCAATAGTATCATACTATTTATGAGTGACTGTAAAAATGTTCGATGCTACGTTTTTTTAGATACAGAGATCATGAAAAACCCAACATGTGCATTAGCAGGAGAAAAAGATATTTCCAAGTAGTTAGAAGTGTAAGAAGAGGAGAGAAAAGAAAGTGTGGAAATAAGTGAAAGTAGAATTGTAGGCGCGTGCATGTTCCAGACCTCAGACAGACAATTTTATATATACGCCTATGAGAGACGAACTAAACACCACCGGTAGTCGACAATAGAAGATACCTACTACACTTATACTACATCTTGAAGCATACACTCACAGATATACAGAGAAAACTCATCTCGTCGAAAAACTACAAAACTTTAATGCTCCCCTCCGCCTTTACTTAGCAGTGGATGAACTCATAGCACGAATTTTGCAAAGTTGCACTTTACTCGCCAATAACTCATTGGGGCTTTCCTCTCCGTTGCCAACACAACACGGGGGGTAACTCTTCTGTCGTGTTAAGCAATTCTCAGCGTTACATCCTCACAAAATGCCTACAATTTTTTCTCTCCCTGTATGGATATCTAAATAACTGTATAAATGTGTGCAGAGGAAAGTATATACACAAACACCACGGTAGTGAACCAGAAAAAAAATTCACTCGCTTGTGTGAGTTACTTTTATTCCGTTTTCCTGTCCTTTTCTCTCCCAGACACACTTTCACCGTTTCACATGCACATGGACAAGCCAACCATAAACGTACATAGAGAAACATATACAAACGCAAAAAAGAGGATACCCAGCATTCATACATTACGTACTTATGGATTTCGTAAGTATGAGTACAACAACTATTACCACTGCCACTATATACCTATAGTAATAAGAAAATATCTCGACATCCCTTCCTATCATCCGTAAAAAATGGAGGTGCACTTTCACCAATGCACACTAGCTCTTGTATAAGCTCCACATTCATAGCCACACTAAATTCTATCGCTTTCACCCAACCAACCGAATGAAAATGTAATGCCATTTTAGTTATGAGATGTGCTACTGTTGCTGGTGTTCTGTGGCTTTGATGCATGTAGATATATACGTCTATATATATGCAGTTCCCCTCGAAATCCGTATATCCAAGCAGCTCATAAACAAATCAGTCCTGAACTTTGCTACAAATCCCACTAAATTATAACGATCCCATGAACTCTCTCCTGAAAATCCGGTTCATCGTCGTTATAACTCATTATGTCAAAAACCATATGAGAATCTTCTTCACCCACTGCCCCCTCACTGAATGTTACAGGAAGAGTGGCAAGAGCGTTGCAGCAGTGGTAATGATAGTAGTAGTCGGGAGATGTAATTGCCGTCAGAAATGGACAGTAACATGGTGTCTGCCACAACTAATATCAATACCAATAGATAAAAGTTTTTTTCCCTCTCTCCACCTTTGGCTTCTTCATAACAAACTGGGTTTACTTTTCCCCCTTCATCGCCAGAGTTTATGCCTTTTACCTGCTGGATTACTGCTTCTAGATCTCCAACATTTTTTATGGAGAAAATGTGTGTATTTGTGTGTGTCTGTGTGTCTATGACGGGGAGAAAGAGAAAGGGGGAATGACCATTTTGTTTGCTTTAATCATTGTGATTATAGATAAGACTTTTGATTCATTTGTGTTTGTGTACCAGCTAATCGTCCACAGTTTACTGCCATTTTTTTTACAAAATTACTTTTCACATATAATATAATGTATTTATATCTCTGAGAATATCCCGAGTTTTATTACATCTCTTTGCTCCTCTCTGATGTTTGCACAGCCAACAAGGACACACAACTTTGGCCATACGTCTTATGGAACGATCTCTGGAGTTGGAAACAGAAAATCCGGATGCTCTCACCAATTTGGCTGCCATGTACACAGATTTAGGACAATTGGAAAAGGCCGAAAGTCTCCACATGAAAGTACTCAGTCTTGAGCCAAACAATGCCGACCATTTGAACAACTATGCTGCTTTCTTACAGAAAATCGGTAAGGAAGAAAAAAATATGGTGGGAAAAGGACTAACAAATTTTTAATCTTTTAATAATAATAATCACCGACATCATCCCCACTAACACGGAAAAACGCTGAGTAGATGCAGCTACACGCAGGAAGACAGCAAAAACACAGAAAAAATGTTTTCCACTAAAATATCCTTTTCATCCTAGAGAGCTGCTAATAATCGCATATGCGAGCCATTTCCTTACTGACTACCACCACTACTCCCCGAGTTAATTCCCTATTAATACCTGCCCTCACCTAGCTCTCTGACTCCACGTTTCCTACTTCTGGCAAGAGGAGTAAATGTAAACATTTGTAACAATTAATCAGTGCCTTGTATGTAATGAAGCACACATGGGTTAGCATTTTGCTTATACCCCATCCGAAAGTGGAAAACCCTCGTAAAATGCTTACCATCTGTCTACCATATAGAACGTTTATCGACAATACTAATAATAGGGCAGGCGGTGTATCATCATATAGTTCAAAAGTTTACACGAAAATGCATACAGTTATTGTACTTAAATAATATATCCTTTTAGTATTTATGTATTCCATATACGAGAAAACTCTTCTGTAAATGATGATGCCCGATCTGCACAAAAAACTTAACCTGCTTCCTTTTCTCCTCATTTTTAACCTCGAGAGTGCAAATGGTGTGTACGCCGTTGCTGGATTCGATTCTTCTTGTAATAAATACACTTCAGTTTGACTCTCCTCTCATTCTTCACTTTCCTCACAAAATTCTCCCCGTAAGTAGTCTGTTTCCCTTTTGCTGCCTAAGCTAGTTATCCACACCTGGTCTTTACCACAAGAAAAATAAGAATTAGAAAGGAATGGAGTCAGGAAAAAATGTACATGCAAGCAATGATGATGGTGAAGTTAGTTGTGTTGAAATGAAAGGTGGAAACAGTGAAGTAAGTGAAACGTGAGTAATAAAGATGCATTAATGTTCTTTTGGCACGACGCGATGATGATGGCGCAGGGAGGTTGGAAGATGCATTAAAGTTTTATCAAGAGGCCTTACTACAAGATGGAAATCACACGGTCGCTCTCCTCAACACTGCTCGGCTGATGAAAAAGTTGAAATTTAACGATAAGGCAGAATCGCTCTACCAAAGGTTAGTACATATAATCTCATTAGAGTCTGATGCGAAATTTATGCTGATGCGAATCTAATGCTTTTCTCCCTCGCGGAGAGATATTTGAATAGTGTAAAAGCATGAGCAAGAGCCCACGACGATGATGAGCATGATGATAATGATGTTTAGCTTTTCCGTGCTGATTTTTTGACTTTGAGTGAATAGTAAAGTAAATGAGTGAATACTTATGATCGAGAACGTATTCAGTCAGGATCAGATAGAATATATGATAGTCTCTATATATAGATTCCCTATCTAAATTTTTTCCAGTACACAATAAATATAAAGAACGTAGGGAAACACGCTTCTCTCGATTATCATCATTATGATCAAGTTTGTGTACCGTGGAAAAAAAAATTAGAAGAGCGACGACAAGTTTGCATCTTGAAAAGCAGCAAACTACAAGTCCTATAGTCCTTTGCAAAGTGAAGCTTTTACCATCGTCAACTTTTTTTTATAGAAAAAAACCCTTCACATTTTACTTGTCCGTTGTCTTTTTACATGAATAAATACATTTTTATCGATGTGCAAGAACTAAAGTAAGGGAGCCTATAAGTCATCTATATAATAAAAACATTTTTTAATAAATCTGATAATTTTTTCCCTTTTCTTTGTGTCCCCGTGTATATGAACAGGGCTTTACAACGAGACGATGATCCACAAGCCAAAGATGGATTATACGGGTTAGCGGTCCTCTATCTCAGCACCGGACGTGCCAATCAAGCGGAAAGACTTTTTCGAGAAGCCCTCCAACACAGGCCAAATGATCCAATTGTGAAAGTGCACTTGGTGGGTGGAGAGCAACTTTTTTAAAGCCCTTTTTTGTCTCCCCATGCTTTCTTCTGTTACAGTAGCTTATCATCATCGCCAATCCCTAACATATACGTACATACATGCATAATATGCATATATCTATTCTTAAAAATTGTCACCATACCAAACCAAGCCACATGAACGCCACATGCATGACCTAGAAGAGTCCTCTTGTCTTGCAGAATATCTCCGTGGAGAAATGAGGGGAAGGATGCTTTAGGAGGAAGAGCACGAAGAAAAGTAGGCTATGCATGCATTATTCTACGCTTCCAGCTGTAACTTTAGTTGCGATGATGGTGAAATGACGACGCAAAATAGTAGCACTTGTAATAATAGTCGTTATACCACTTAACAGTATATGCCTGTGTACTGGTAATGCGATATATGAAATATCAGAAGAAAGGGGGAAAAATGTTGTTGCTGGAAGCAACTCTTCCCAATCAAGTCCTTAAGCATGCAAACCATTTTCTTTCGTTCACTTAACTTTCCAAACAACGCAAATCTAGGAATGGAGTGATCGGTGTTTCCGTCGCCCTCAAGTTTGAAAAACAAGTTAGATATACCGCATACTTATTGGTTGCTACGTTACAACTCTCGTTACTCGATGTGGTGGAGGAGGAGTGAGATCGAGTTCACTCACCATCACTTCACATATCCAACATACCTTTTTGGTTTCTTGTTGACGACTTTTCCAGAAAATGCAATTCATGCACAGATAAGACTTTAAAACTAAAAAGTTAAGTAAGCAGAAGGCTTAAGTTTTAGACTATTTGCGTGAATCTTCTCGATAGAAAAGGGGAATAAAGCTTGCATCGAGGAATGCTATTATAAAACACACAGCTTTTCTGAGATTACCCGAATGGCGATATCCTAAAATCCTCAGTGCAACTTTTTTATGCATGTTGTTACCTCGAAACGAGTCTATAGAGACTGTAGAGGATTGGTGGGTAAACAGGTATATATCTAAGTAGATACTCTGATATTGTTCGAGAAAGCTGTGCCACCAAAGAAGACGAGTGAATGAGAAAATAAAGATGAGATGTGACTATTTTACGCATCCTCACCATGTAATCTTGATGAAGAATCATTGACTATCTCAAAAGAAGTAAAACTTTAGATGAGGAGACTTTCTGCTTTCTTCTTGTTTCCAGTTCACTGACTTAAAGGTCGTTACTCTTCCTGCCAACGATGAACAATGGTACATTATAGTATTCTCATTACCACTATTGCTGCGAAAACTTATCTACCACGAAAACGACCATTGATACCATGACAGAAATAGAACTGCCTATTGCCACACTAGAAATTTTTATCCATTATAGCACATAGCACATTGGTATATTGAGTGTGTGTGGGGCACAAGAAATAAATAGGCAAAAACCATTACGGCAACTAACTTTAACAAAGTTTTGTCCTACTTGATTTTCTACTTCTCCTTCTTTCAGAGAGAAAATAGAGAAAGTGAGGAAGGCATGTTCCAGGAACTGGGAAAAGAAAACAACAGGAAATATTTGTCAATTCCTTTTTTTAAAGGGTGCTGTCACACAAAAATAATCAGCTAACAGATATTTCCCATGTGTTTCTCGACTGAAAGAGTGTACAGAGGACAAAGGAGAACAGGATTTGAAAAGAATGCGGACTTTTATTCATTTACCATGTCAAACTGCATTTGCGACTTGCTAATAATGTAACAGGTACTACACATGGACAACAGAAATCAGAGGTGAAGGATATGATATAGTGACGCCTAGTCATGTTACTTTAACTCTTGGTCAACAATAATGGTATTAGGAATGGAATTGTCATGAAGCATTGAACAATATTTGGTAAATTTAAACTGAATTCATCAATTGATATTTCCAGAGTGTCGACTTTTAAATGCATAATTTGTCATTGTATTAAGGAGCTTCGAAGAAAGGG
>JAQIXW010000060.1:0-61120 GCA_034700685.1 Willowsia buskii | reverse complement strand
GGGGCTCACTTGAAATATTGTGGGGGCTCACTTGAAATATTGTGGGGGCTCACTTGAAATATTGTGGGGGCTCAATTGAAATATTGTGGGGGCTCACCTGAAATATTGTGGGGGCTCACTCGAAATATTGTGGGGGCTCACTTGAAATGTTTTAAGTATGAAATTGAGTATTAAAATAAAAGTCTTGAAGAACTCAGTCGTCACATTCATGATCATGGTAATGTAACGTCGACTGTTGTTTAACGGGCACGTTTTCTCTAGTTCATAATATCCATACTGCTTCGCAAACCGCAAATATATCTACCTCGCTTTTATTTTTATTACCGTCCCAGCATACCGGGTTCATTCAGCTTTAAATTTGTATTTTACTATTTAAAATTTAATGAATGGTGAATCGTCACAAGTTAAGACTTGAGACTAATCAAATGCATGGACAAAGTGATTTGTATTTTACACAGTTGGTAGGCACAATTACACGACATTACCTTTTAATAGTGGATATTAGTAGTACACTATTAGAATGTAAATCTCTCTTAAAAATTACATACCTAATACCTACACAGCGTTTTTTCGCAAAGCATGGATAGCAGCAACTGTTTAACAGTTTTGTTTTCATTTATCATCGTCACAAAAATTTCACACCTGTAATAACACGCATTGTCATATCAAGCTTTATTATTTAATACCATTAAGGCTTTGTGTATGCGCAAACGCGGTGATGAATATTGTCGAAATAGCTTAAAAAGTAGCGGAACAGTTTTCATGAAACTTGAAAACAAGCAGGAATGTTCTTTATAAAAAACCTACAATTTTTCTCATATCGGCCACCATTCTGTGATGAAAAATTCAGAAACCTATACTTATATAGCTTTGTATATTTATGTTCATTACATTTTAGGATAAAATCCTTGATCTTAGCACAATTGTTTCCATGAAACTCGTATGAAAAGTGTCACAATTTGATGTTCATTTTTCAAAGCGCTAAAATACAAGTTCGTTTCTTCAATGATGGTTCATAGCAGTGTGGGAAGGGGACCATCCTCGTAAGGCCTTGGCTAAAACCCCACACATTTGCTTGATCTCTGAGAAGACGGGGGTGAGGTACTAATAATGTACCGTTCCAGTCAGTCCCGTTTTGAAAACTGAGTAAAAAACGTTGAAATTTTAGTACATTATTTTTTATTTTCATGCATGCAATTTTGTGTGAATCCCAGAGTTTCCGTAGCGATGCGATGAGGGACCAGGGAGTCATTCTCCCAAGAATTTTTCTATCATAGAGATATAATATGATAAATGTTTGATTTGTCATGGTCATGCTACTTTTTATACGACAAGTTTGCTAGTTTTCAGCTTTCACTAGCGCTGATGGACAAACTGACAATATAGTATTATATTATGATGAAATTGCTTCTGTTGCTTGAATGACATGCACATAAATAATAATAATAAATAAAATAAATCTAAAATACAGACTACCAAGGTTTTAGCTGATGATCGACAGAGAAAAGCTATTCTCTTGATTTTAAAAATGGAGTAGACCACATCATCATGTCTTCACTTCACAATTTTACTCACTTATTTTACACGGTTCATCATAAAATAAAGGATTTCACTGAGTCATCATATCGCCTCAAAATCACTCCTTCCAGCCCCATCCATCCAAACAATCTGATACGTTTTTTCTTACACTTTCGCAATGTTCTTTTTTGCTCCAGAACAGCGTATTACACTATGATTATTAAAATTAAATGCAATTTATACACATTTGACTCTGACATGAAGCTGATGTCTGTATCTCATCATACCAGCAACAGCATCAGTCCCTGATGCAACTGGCTTATAATTCATTCCTCTCGTAACAATCCCCGTCAATAACACGACAACCATGAGGTAACATTGACATGACACAACAGAAAAAACTAGTGCGTGAACACGAAATAATAAATTATCATGGTTAAAAGAATTATTCCCAAATAGGTTACTACTTTTGTATTCGCACTAGTTTTGATTTGCAGGAGTGACCTGGAGCGTTAATATTGGTGAAACAAAAATGGTAAAAATAAAAAATTCATAGGCATACCCCACTTATGTAATTTCAAATTTTTTAAAGAAATGTATTTTGTTAAATGGAAAGGTGTGAAATACGTGAGTACAATAACAACGTAATGTTTAGTGCTAACGGTTAGCAGTGCTACAGCTAAATCTTTCGAATTGCTTACGATTCTACTTAAGTAAGTGCTTTTTTAAAAATCCATTGGTATCATGGATGAAAACGACAACACCGACGAATATCCTTCCGGGAAACCATCTCCCCAAACTTGTCAGAATCACAGGCTGGATGAGTTGTTCAAGACTTGCGATACAAAAGATAGTGGTGTCATTGGACCCGACGAGTTTCGTGAGTTGTGTGACAAGTTTGGGATCTCGCCGAAAGATTCAGACGTGATATTCGCAGACTTGGACCATGATGGAGATGGGAACATTGATTTTGAGGATTTTTCCTACGGATTTAGGGATTTTCTCACTCCGGGTTCGCGACGAGGCTCTCTGCAGATAAGCCCTGTAGCAGATCCTACCATTAATAACCAGCAGCTTATTGAAATGGAGAGGAGACATGCGTCAGCGCGCACAGCATGGAAACATTTTATGACGAATGTTGGGCCCTCAAATATACAACCTTTCATTTCAACCAGGTCCGTTAAGACCCTAAATAATTGCATTTATGAAGACACTAGTGTAGTTAAGGATTAGTGAATATAACTTGCTGATTATTGTTTGATATTTAGCAGCAAGGAACAGTTGTATGACATTGTGGAGGAAATTAGACAGGAGCAAGGAGGGAAGGAGCCATCCTCAACTTTAGAGAAAGCCCTTACAAGTCTGATCATGGATGTTCAACATCTCCATGACGAATATAAGACATTAGAGAATTCCTTTCGCAAGTAGACAAGATTATACATATTAAAACTTTTAAAAATATGCTTTTCTTTGTCATTTATATTTAACCACGTATTTAAAAAAAAAGTTCCTTTGCATTCTACACAAATTTTCTTTTTTATACGATTCATGATATTCTGTGTGCGAGCATGAGCGAGTTTTTTCCTTGGTTTTCCTCTAGAGAACGCGAGGTGCACGCAGCCCAGCTTGTCGCTCTTGGGGAAGAGTTGGACCAGCAGTTGGCAAAAGCTGAAGCCAAAGCAAAGGCAGAAGCTCGACAGGAAGCGCAAAGGCAAATGGACACAGAGAGGAAGAAAATTGCAACAGAGATTGAGAATCAACTTGCTGATCTTTCCTCGCAAATTAGAACGTTTCAAAAGGTCGAAATTAAATTGGTCTAAGGGCTCATTAAAATGCACTTTTGAGACAGCTTATTGGAATAATTTACCCACTTTAGGTTGAAGAATGGTTAACAGAAGAGGAAGCTCGGGAAAGACGTGTGATTCGAATGCCTGAGGATCAGACAAAACTTCATGAGGCGGAGAGTGAGAACAGAAACTTGAGATCAGCACTTGTGGAAGCACAGATGAAAGCGACTCTACTTCAAACTCAGCTAACTCAGAAAAGGAATGAGTATCTGGATTTGTACAATGTTCTGCACTCGTTAGTTTCATGCAAAAATTCAACGAACATTTTAAAGTAAATTGCAGAAATATTCATTTTAGACTCAATAAAGCTTTTAAAATAAGTGCCTTATTATATTAAAGGGAAAAGATTGCTGCGTCCGAATACAAGAGCCAAGTGGACTTGATGCAAAATCATCTTGTTGTTCTAAGGTAATATTTAAATATTATATATACATTTTTTAATTATCCTCGAATTTAACACATTTTCAAGCACTAATCACATTGTTTCTTCTTTATCAAAAGTGAGGCAAATAGAGTATTATCGGATGCAAACGACTGCTTATCCACGCAAATGCCTCCTCTATCCAAATCTGCATCATCCTCCATCTTCGCTCCCTCCCCTCCATCCACATCATCGCAACAAGATGGGTTGTCACCATTTGGTAATGGTGCAACAGGCATGATGATCCTACCGTCGCCTTCCTCTGTTCAACAACACAACTCATGCCCCAACTCACTAAGCATTATTGACAACTTGTCAGAATCATCATTCACCTCAGCAACTGCGTCCACAGCCATAGCAGCGGGGGGAGGAGTAATCATGGGGAAACAATCCCCATCACATTCACGTTTCCCTTCGTTGCCAACGTCATTCCCGTTCTGTGAGACTGACAAAGGTACATGTTTTGACAATTGAATATCCCTTTTAACAATGACCATCAATGTGTGGCTCTCCCTTTGAATTCATTTGTCCCAGAAATAAAGGACACTATGTACTTGGATATGTAGTGCAGTAGGGTCTAGTGGTAATTAATACATGGTATTGGTATTGATTGACAGCTTTTTGTGGAATTCCACATTATTAATGATGACGCACGTGTGTGTGTAGTGGCGAGGTATATTCTCGCTAATTAATGTTCTCGTAGAGATGAAGAAAAATTCCCTATCCAACGTATCGGATGATGGATTTTCTGTCTCAATCTTTCTTTTTTTCTGTAATGATGGCAGTAGAAATGCTTATATGTATCGATTTCTCATTCTTATACTACCTGTCCATACATCATACATCAGTTCTTAACATTTAATATGTATTCACTGTCGATGATGCGACTTATATTTTTGCGTGATTTTATACTTCCTTCCAGACAGTGGAAGAAGCACTCTTCTTGACGAAATCCGTGCTGAAGGAGATGGAAGCCCTTTGCCCTCCGGAGTTTGGACATGCTCTCCGCAGACTAGTGCTACATTTGTGAAAAACAACAATAATAATAGTAACGCATTCCAGCATTATCCTTCTCAGCATTATGGATTGATGAGCAGTAGTGGATCTGGGGCTATAGTGCAAAACGGGAATATCGTTGGAAAAATTGGGTCCAGCAGCTGCTGCAGCGAAAATGTTGGTCCTTCTTCTCCACAAAACCACGGTAATCGACGGCAGCACAACTCCTCATCAGAGAACACGTACAGAAGCTTTGCGTACGGAGAAGAAAACGATTTGTATGAAGCATTGGCTGGAGGAGTTGGAGGAGATCATCATAGTGGTAGTAGTAATGCCGGTTGGGCAACTCATTTGGGAAATGGAAAGTCAGCAGCTCAAGGAGAGGAGGAAGATGAGGGGTCATTTGATCCACAAAAAGGGTCGTTGTCATCATCATCCTCTCCAGCAACTGAATCAGTGTCATTTTATCCGCATCGAACTTTCAAAGTAATTCTGGCTGGGGATGCGGCTGTCGGAAAGACGACGTTTATTGAAAGGATTTGTCATGGTCACTTCACCCCAAATCTGAGTTCAACTATTGGTAAAAAACAATCTGTTATGATCATCAACCTTGTATAACTTTTACTGTTGGTTAGAAAATTGGTAAAGAGTCTGTCTCAAGACACCCCTAAATCTCAAAAGCATCAGACACATCAATGCGTTACATGCACATATTCGTGATACATATTATGACATTGACAATATTGGCATTGCTGAAATTAGTTTGAAACTTCAAGAATTATGTACGATTATTCGATTATGAACATTTTTCCATTTCATCAAACATATCGGCCAGGTTCAAGTTTTCGTGATAGATTGTCATTTATGACATTCTATTATTACGTTGTGTGGTAATTTATTACTGCCATCGAATGATTACGAATATAAATGAATGTAAATAATGTGCAGCTACCTACATCATGTATTATGTATGTCATTCCATATTGCTCAGCTTTTCATTATGAATCATCGTGCCACGAGATTTCCCTCCACACGACATTATGCTTATTGCATGTTGAAGGTTTTTTTATATACATATGTGATCGTCATCTAACGGTCCACATCCTCTTGGTGGATTGGATTGGACTGTTAAAGGGAATTCACTCATCACTTTACCACTACCATTATCGGAAATAAAATGAATGAACAACATGATAAAATACCTACCTATATAGTCATTGTAGAACAACATTTTAAAACGGTAATGAATCATTTTTCAAAAAATAATAAATTAAGTTAACTGGACATGAAAACAGAGAATGTTGAATCACAGCAGAGTGAATCGCGTGTAATCGTTTTTGTTAATGGAAATGGGTTTTAAGAGAAATGTATGACAATACATGAGACAGGCTCAAAAATATCATTAATGTGCAAAAAGAAATAATATAACTAGTCTTTTCACTAGGGTAGTAGTAGAATTATGCTATTAAAAACTGTTTCTCATCCCATAACTAAACAGGCTTAATAAACCAAGTGCTTTTACACACATTGCAATCCGCATCCTCCAATATATATTATTTTTCTTCTCTCAGGCGTTGATTTTCGTGTGAAGACTATCAAGCTGGACGGTAAATGCGTAGCACTTCAGTTGTGGGACACCGCTGGTCAGGAAAGATTTAGATCATTAACCAAGTCATACTTTCGTCGAGCTGACGGTGTCATCCTCATGTATGACGTGAGCAATGAGAGGACCTTTGCCAATATCAGGAACTGGATACATAATGTCGAGGTAATTGAATGAAGCGGAAATGCGTGTGTTTGTTTTCAGACTTTTTTTAACCGTTAGACTTTTAGTCATCATCATCTTCATTAAATGCTTGATGACATGAAGCTTAGGAAGAGGCATTATTTTTAATGTGCTGCATTGTTAATATGTTTTTGTAAAAAAAATTGTTGTTAATTTTCCGGTTGAAAACACTTCAATGTTGGTATGATCTCCTTTTTTAAATTAACTCTTAGGAAGGAGCAGGTCGAAAGGTTCCTATAGTTTTATCTGGAAATAAGGTTGATTTGAGGGAGGATGCTAAGGAGAAATGTCATCAACCAGGGGCGATGCAGTCAGCTCATTATTACCATCAGCACCACTGTGTTAGTCAAGTGGATGGGGAAAAGTTGGCCAGTCAATGTGGAGCAATTTTTGTGGAAACTTCCCCAAAAACAGGACATAATGTTTTTGAAGCGATAATGATGCTTGCCAAGTAAGTATCACACAATACGTATCACGTGACTAAAAAAATAAATAATCTATTTTGTGGAGCCATTATTAAAACAAAAAGTTAAACATTCCTTCGAGTATTTCCGTTTCTATGATGTATGAGTAGTATTTTTAAAATGCGATACTGTTCACAATGATGATTAAACACTAACCATGCATGATTTTTAATGCAGTGCTAAAAATAGAATAAATCCACAAACAAAAACAATGTTTGAATTACGTTCAAGTAGGGGTTAACATGTCACTATGCAATGACAAGTGCAGGACGCCAGAAATGACGCATTGCTTATTCGAACAATCAGTCACACTTTTCATTAACAGCTTTCACAGAATTAATTCTTATAATTATTTGAAACAAAACTCATCTTAAAATGTTTTTATAATAACTCAAAATCACTCTATAAGTTGCAATACGCATCTTAAATATTATGCAATTGCAATCAAATATGCAGCGACAACGCTTTTATTCATTAGTACTTGTAATGTTAAATGTTTATTCGTCGAGTATTATATCTCATCTTTTGCAAATTTAGCCCCCTTTATATCTTGTGCTTATATGTTTGCATTCCACAGTGTACATGCATACGTGTAAGCGTTACGAGTGAATAAATTGTAGTTTTTCAATTCTTCCAATATCTAAAGTATTCATATTTTAAACAATACATTTAAAATATACATTCGAATTGCCATTTAAAAATGAAGTATATCCAATTTTGCTTTTGTTTTTGCTTCTCTTTATGTAGCGAAATGAGCCAAGTTGAAGATGCTGAGCTGCGGAACTCGTTGCAATTAACGGATCGTTCGACTGAAGATAGACTGAAAAAGAAAGGTTGCTGCAGCAGTGGTGGATCTAACCATGTCGGTGGGGCAAATAAAGAAGGATCCTCTTCATCGTGAAAATGAAAACATGCATTATATATTAGATAAAACGTAATTGTTGGGATTAAAAGTAAGCTAGTTGTTGTTCAATCAATAAATGTTATCTTAAGATATAAGCTAGACTATTATTTTTGTTGATTAAATAAATGCAGTTCAACTCGAGTATGCAACACAAATGCTGGTGCTTAAAGTTTTGTTGAGCTTTGCTGAATTTAGTTTTTTGCATATAATTTGCTATCTTCTCACTTTTGAGAGTAGCTAAATATTAAAATAAGTTTCAATTTCACGAATTCGTCAGGTGCCTATTGACTTGCGTAACTATAATGCGCATTTTTGTACAGGAATTAGTACGTCAGTTAAAAGGTGGAAAGGGTGCCCTCTCACTTGCACAATTCCACTTCCTAAACGCCCCTTGCTTATCGATACACTCGATAGTCTCTCTGTTTTTAACAATTGAAAAGCTTCCCGTACACACTGTGCATATGTTTTTCACTCTCAAAACAATGGATTTGGATAACTTTATCATTACGGAGATCTGCAAACAAAAACATAAAAGCTCATTTTGTTTTTCACTAAATCCAAATCGGCTATAAACGAGTACACAGCATAGATATATTATGCAGCAGCCACACAGAACGTGCAGTGGCGATTGTGGAACGGGAAGTGAAATTTCGCAAGCAAGTAGACTATGAAATTCGTTTGGATTGTGGTAGGTAATAAGCAAAAATTAAATGCAGCATTAGTATTGTTCATCCTCTCATCATCACCAATCTATCTTTGTCATTAAAACTATAAAAAATGTATTTACCCAAAATATATTGTATTTACCAGTGATCAACTACGTGCTGTATGAATTTGTTCACCAACATGCGTGACAATGAGTGGTCATATGTCGGGGGTTATCAGAAACGTTTTTTTATTTTTAGGTTTTACTTTTATTGAAAAATAAATAAATCTTATCTGAGGAGATTGTTTGTTGTCATCATCCGCTCCGTTTAAAAATGCATCAATACTGTTAGCAACATCGCAACAAAATGGTTCATCGACATTCATTGTATGTAGTACAAATTGATGCTGCAACTAACAATGAGGTTAAAAACTTGGAATTAATGAATTAAAATATCAAAAGCCATGTACAATTTGACGGATGACGTTTTTATATGTATCCTAATCTCGCGACTTGTTTTTAGAAACGATTTTTTATTCTTACCTGTACACAAACCTATTATAAAATCTAATCAGCGGCATATGCTACAAGCTACAAGAGCTCGGTTTTATTTGTCATCTGCCGTCGCACAATAAAAATCAGAACAAAACTATTTTTGTTCCAACAACAGTTATTCAAAAACTAAGCCTCACAGACGAGGGTTTTATCTTCAGAGTTAACGTTAACGAATACGCTTACCTGTGACCCACATCTACGCGTTTGTTGTCATAATAGTTATAAACATGTATTAATAGAATTATTATGATTCTATTATATAATGCAACAAGAATGAGAAGATGAAGTCATCAAAATAAAAGCAAAAGGGTTAGTGAAGTGAGCACGTTTATTATCCACATCCATAAATGCATAATAATAAAGCACATCAATCACAAAGTTGAAAGTATTGATCAGATCAGAGGCTGCTGCAATGGTGATAGATAGTGATTGATGTTTTTGCTATCATATTCAAACCAAGTCGAAACATGGATGAGCACGATGTCGGCTCACCAACGACGAGAAACAAAAATGCTTGATATATTTCATTCACACTTGGCTCGTATTGATTGAATAATCATTAGTATTAGCAATGAGCTGATTTTCAACAGCCTAAAACAATTTGGTCTATCACAATTCACATTGGACATGCAGAAATATGGAGCAACATTAATTTTTTAGTGATTTCGTTCCTCTTTTAAATAGAAACTTAAAATGAGAAAATATGATTAATGAGTAACATTGCATTGTATCATATGTATTAAGATGGTAAATACTAGGAAATACTACAGTATTCTACACATCAATTATTATAAGATAAGTTTAGGAACAGATCATAACTAGCAACTCATTGGCACAGCCTTAGAAACAATGGGAGTTCTCATTAGCTACTTGGGTTTGCCTAACGTGGATTGCAATGAAACTTACGGACGCTTCGCCAGTTAGTTTTGCGATGCAGTGTAGCTGCAGCTAGAGAAAAACCCTTTATGAATACAACGCCAAACGAGGAGTAGGCTTCTGGTTTTGGGTTTTTGCAATGCTGCTTTTTCCTCTATTTTGATGTTCTTTGTTCTTTGCGGTCTACAGTCTACAGCAATCTCAAGTGGCAAAGGATGATGACATGCTATTCTACTGAAGTAGTACTGCTTATTCATGCGCCTTATGAATAAGATGTTCTAGGGATGAAACTTACAACGGAAATGGAAAAAGAATTACAAACATATTAATATGAGTCACATTACTATTGCTTTGTTGATAAAAAACCTATAATTTATGAAGTAAAAGTTTATCAATTAAACTTGCTTACAAAAAATCAAAACAGTACAACAAAAATTGATTTTAATTACAAGAGAAGATATCTACACTGAGCAAAATCATTTAAATAATTTCAGAAAGGATCGAATGGCTCTGAAATGGCTATTTAAATAGAAACTTTTTAATTTATGATGAATGTTTAAATGGATTCATACATTACACATTATACTCCCATTTTCCAACTTCCACAAAATTCTAAATTTCTACATAATAGTATAATGGCGTTTTCAGACAAAAATATATATTTGGTAGATTATGTGATGTGTAAGTAACCAATTAAAATTATCATTGTAAAATTTCAGAACCATTACACATCAAATAGTGGACGACCTTTGGAGAAAATTAGATTGTTTGCCTTTGTTTAAAGTGATTCAGCTTCACTCGCTGGATTAATTTCGATGCTTTTTGTATTTTACAGTCGTATTAAGTAGGAATATCAAATTTATTAGTGAGATGACAGAGTGACATTGTCCTTCGATTTATTTTGTATTTGTCACACCTTTTTTCCTAATCATTACGAGTCCTCCATTTTTTGCTTTTCACATATTGTATTGAGCTTACCCTTTTTGAGTACTTTCGCAAAAAAAAACTGATGTATTTTGAGATTTTTACATTGCGTGTTGGAGGACATCGGATGCACGGTTCTTTAAAATAGTGCGGCTGTTTGGAAGTGTATTTTTGTGGCAACAGATATTGATCATCAATGTAAATTGTACATAGTAAAGAAAACAATGAAATTTTTTGTAATTTTGTAATGAGCTTAACCACCTTATAGAACGTGCGCATAAGTATAGTTAATGGGACATAATTTGAAGTTGTTCTGCTTTCTGTTATGCCGCTTTTCTTCAGTGTTTGTTTGCAACAATGAAAATTGATGTAATAGCCAAAGTTCATTTGCTGCATGTACACTCAGAGAGCTCACTCTAATAGGAAGATTCATCGATTCATCACACTTTATTATTGCATGACCAAAGTTATGCATCTACCACGGTTTAGATGTAATTTTTACAGGAAAATGTGTGATTGTCGTGAAGTGTGAAATAGATAAAGCATATACATTCCTTAATACTTGCTGATGGAAATGGTCAACCAAAATGACATGAGTTGAAAAAATTTGAGAAGGTGAGGGGATGGGATGACAAAACTCATTCATCACGTTACATTACATATATTTGTCTCTAGACTACCGTGAGTAATTTTGTTCAGGTTTACGACAACGTCAACATCAAGGGAATTCATGTAAAAGTAGTATAGTATAGTGGTTGTATGAGTATAACGTTAACGTACATATTATAATGTAACATAACATATACGTATCATCATTTAATGACGAGGATGATCAATGGTCATCCTGAAAAGCTCACTTTCCAACCACAACAGAAGAGAAGAAGAGACAGGAAAACAGGTAATAGGAAGAGGGAATGCGTTTTTTGGGTTGGTAATAAATGAGCAGTTTTGGCAATGTAAAAAAATTGGTACGGCGACGACGACTGAAAGGCAACACCCAAACGAATTTCCGGTGTTCCGGGTTTTCACATTGCATATTATCATGTCCATGTTTATGGCCACTAGCTGAGTGGCTACACACAACAAGCATCAAGTGATATTCATAAAAAATTCCGTATAAAATGCTTCTTATTACTGCTAGCTATTCACATCACTGGTTTTACAAAAAATAGAAAATAATGTTACCTACTTTACGTGGATTTCCACTTCACTTTTATGAGTGACATTAAATTGAAGTAAATTTTTGTGTGCACAAATATATTTTAGTGCCATGCCTCTCGCATGGGTTCAGAAACTAAAACGAACGTGAGTTTTCATTATTGCATCTTTGGTAATAAAAGGTGCTTACCCTTACTACATAAAAATACGGCATACCTGGTCAACTGAATGTTTACTTTATGATGCTTGCTTACGGTGGCGGCAGCAGTAATAATGATGGTGGAGCTTGTCGGTGGGTTCCATTGCAGTAGTCCATTGACCAGCGTTAGTGATTCAGCGTGATATGCACGTTATATGTGTCGTGTGAGTCATGATGATCATTGTTACTTATTTAACAAGTGCAGATACAAACAAACTATACTTTTATTAACATTGTACTACAGTAATTATCCTTTGTTGCGATAGAAGCATCCAATATCATCCTTAATAAATGTGAAAGGACTGTTGTCCTGTCTGACAGCAAAGTAGCCACATAGCTGGCTGAATTATCAAAAATTGTGGGGGTGGGTGATGAACGATTCTTATCTTCCTTGAAACTGATGCTTTTTATCTGGTAGTGAGGTATATCATACCACACACACCACATTCACAGTAAAGGCATAATATATTTGATTTCCACAAATACTTATGTAGAAGGTACGCAGTTTAGAATACAGTCGAATGACGATGTACTAACTGGAATGAGAAATTTTTTCAGTCCAATTGACTGACTTGCTAGGCTAGGATTTGAAAGCAGTGACCAGTAGCGACCACCATTTCACTATTCAAATGCTAGTGAATTGATACCATCTGCATCTATCCATTCATGTCATGATGAGTTCAATATATTTTTACTAGTTGCATATTATGGTACTTTCATTGTATTAATTTTTTGTCATTTTTTAATTTTTTTTTACCTGTTTATGGTTTTACTCTACTTTGCTTATGTATTCTCTCTGGTTTGGTCTCTTTAAATTCACGAAGCTTGTACATATAGTACAGTTACTGGTTAAATTCACATGCGATGGTGGTGATGATGAAAATGTCTAAAAAAAATGAAACAAATCTAGCAAAAAGTAGGCAGTCTACAATAATTGTATTAAATATTTGAATCATATAAAAACCAAATAGCATTAAACGAAACTGTTATATGCACTGTGATATGTTTTGTTGCAAATCTCTGTGCAAATCAATCTGAGCATGGTTCAACACATTGACTGTTTTTACGGGATGCACTTTTTCTCCGTAGGCACATAGCATATTATTATGAATCTTGTACAATAAAGTTTTGGAGTATACTTGTGTCCATATTATCTGTATGAATTCTTGCTGTATAGTGTTACGTTTCTTAGGCTCGTATTGTCGAACTTGGAATTTGGGGCAATAATGATGGTTGCTTGGCGACTGGATTTTAGTGAATTGAATGTTGAGTACACTAAAACTGCTGCGAAGTTGTTACAGGGCCATTGTGTTGAGGCAGTCAGTGTGGTTTTCAAAGTGAGTTTGAAATGTTTTACTTGCAATGGAGGTGGTCGTTGAAAGGAAACAATGTGATAATATCTCTTGTTTCAGTTTACAGTGTAAATCGAATCGCTAGCTAACACGTCTAGCTGATAATTTAATACTTGAAATTGTAAAGGAACATCTCTGTTTTAAGAAAATAACCAATTATCTTTACACATCCGCCGTCAACTTTTTGTATACTAAAATACCTGTTAAAACTTTGTAAGTTTATATTGCCAGCTTATTCCTGTGCGCAAATAATGTGAAGTTTTGTAAAGAAATGAGATTGCAACGACTAATTTCACATTATGAGTGAGTGAAACAGGATGCTTGTCGATCTTTTCTTAACAAGGTATGTAGCACAAATACAAAGTCAATAGTTTAATCCATGGAGAATAAATGAGGTTCATAGAAATTATCGCTAACCTCCACCTTCCTTTATCATATAGCTAACTAGAAAACGTGACATTGAGTCAAGTTCAATCATGAGTATTACAAGTACTTCTTTTACAAAAACTGTATGCATACTTACAAATATTTTTTATGTATTTCCAGACCCATCAATTAGCACATTATTAACCTTCATGTAGTTCGAACATGAATTCAGTAAAATTATTTTAAGCATTAATTTTTGTTGCAAAAGAGCAAGTCCAGTAGTAATTTTTTATGTTTTTTACTCTCTTATGTGAAATTCAATCCGTTTTGGTATCTCGACAAAAACTCTTTTCTTCGAAACGAGAAAGGCATGCAGCAACCTTATAATTGGGAATGGCAACTTGTCGTCATGAGCATGAAAAAACCCTGCGTTATTATTACCCTGGTTGGTTGATGTTATGCAAAAGTTGGTGGCGTGAAAGGCTTCTTGAATTGAAGGTCACTAGATGTTCTCCTTCTCTGACTTGTGTACTACGTACAGTTATTATTATGAGATCATGACGATGATTGAGAGTGAAGGGCTTTGACTACGTAAGAATAGGAAAAAATGGTGTTCCGTGCCACGAGTGCATTTTTTGTCGGTTAAAAATGTCAGGTATTTTCTTTCATACTCATCGTCGTGCCAATCAAAAACTTATTGCATTAGTTGCTCAAAATAGTGTGTTTTCGTTGATTCAA
This sequence comes from Willowsia buskii, assembly GCA_034700685.1. Classification (NCBI taxonomy): domain Eukaryota; kingdom Metazoa; phylum Arthropoda; class Collembola; order Entomobryomorpha; family Entomobryidae; genus Willowsia; species Willowsia buskii. The sequence goes on along the minus strand of JAQIXW010000060.1, from coordinate 46,370 downwards.
TGTTACCAAAAGCTTCAAGTGAATTTGAAAACGACATTGTGAATATTATGTGCGGTTCGTGAGCTTGCAGTTAGTTATCGAATATGTAGCTCGTTTAGAATTTGAAAAGATAGCCATAGAACTCATATTGACTTGGTTCTGTATTTATTGCTGTTTTCCAACACCTTGAATTGAGTCACGGCGCACTTTTTGGAAGAAAGGAGGGGAAATCATAAAAGTGTTTTCTGAAAAGGCATCAATCATTCCTGCTATTTTTTTACTGTCGTAGTCAGGGACTCCTCTGATAGAGAGTGAACTATAAAAATGAATATGAAACTAGATTGATGATGAGAACCCAAAGGTAGGTTTGTTGATTTTTGATTATCCAGCTCGGTACAGTGGTCAAGAATAAGAATATCAGGTAAAAATTAGGGCATATTTCCAGAACAAAGCAATTTTACTGTCACCTCGAACATATCTGTAATAGAGCGATGCAGGCTTTCAAACTCAATTTCACAGTTGGTGGTTTAACTAGCTGCGTTTTTATCTGCAATAAAAAAATTCGATTAGCACAATTTATTATTTTCTTCTGTATGGAAATGTCTAGTTACAGGGGATATCTAGGTCGACATATGCGTGGTCTCATCGCATCTTTTTATCGTGCACAAGTCACATATGTCGTCTTTCCTTTTGCTGTCAACAAATAAGAACAATATTGCTACAAGAACAAAGAGCCGAACGTCATTACGGATATAAATTACAAGATGCAATAATTGTATACAATATGTACATAAATCGATAAAATTTCATTTATTGCTGATGTAGGAAAAATGGACATGTGAGTTACTCTTATTTTTATGTAAATTGCACAAGAAAGATAAAAAATATTATTATGCGTAGTTTCCAACATTTTCCTGAAATATCAGTAAAAGAGCTATTAAGAGATAAACTGTTAGAATTGAGTGTTCAAGTCAGGGAAAGCTTAACGTGCAGCATTTTTTCTCCAAGAATAACCAGGTATTATTTTCAAATCTGTCATCTTTTAGTCTTGTCATCATACTTAGATAATAGGCATGTACTATGAACAACATAATATCCGTTGCACTTGCAAATAATTTTTAGTGACAATGCTGTTGGTCACTCACTGTTTCATTATTGTAAGGTTTTTTACTAAGAAGTAGGTTTTTGTTGGTGAACTCAAGTCACCTTTTCCCTCATTTCATATATTTTTCATTTGGTTTTGCACATAAATAGCGAATTGTGTTGTCCGGTTTTTAAATAACAGCCAACACTACAATGACAACTTTCCAGATTCATGTAATGTAAATAGCGGAGTAGATATAATAGTTTCTTCATATTATAGTGTCGACCTAATTTTTCATCAAATTACTATGGTTACCTTGTGCAAAACGAAACATCGTGCCTTTGTTCAGCACATTAAGCAGAAAGTATATTATTTTGGCACCAAGAAAAGTTATACTGAAATCGTAATAGCGTTTGTGGTATGGCAGTGGCCAAAATGTCCCTCCTTCTTTGGCGATGGTCAGGTAGCTTTTTTGGTGGCAGAGTATTAGTAGAAAACCCATACTTGCTTTGCTTTATTGTCCATGATAACATATATCAAAGCTTTATAATAGCTACTCATGTTTTGCCGTTGCGATAAGGATATTTAACGGTGACTTTGTTGTGCTAGTAGTAAAACGTCTATCGCAATTTATAATTTTGTCGTATGACCGACAGAACAAAAAAGCCTTAAACTGAAAGCTGTAGTTTCTTTCTTTTTACTTTGTCAACCACAAAAGTGTATCAAAATGAGAAGAAAAGGGTTTGAGCATGTTAAAGAAAAAAATGTTTCCACTCTTTACGGGGCAATGTTGGACTTTCCATATATTTGCTATTGCAAAATTCCATAAAAACCATACACAGTGAGAAAGCAGTAGTGAGTGTGCATAATGAACAGCTTTCTTCTTCCTTAAAGAAATGCCAACATAGCAATAATAGAGGTAATGTGTTTCCCCTGACATAAATACAGTTTTATTTTCTTCTGAAACAGGTTGGCTTTCACCAGGACACCAGCCGGTGTTAACTTCTCTGGACTGACTGTCAACGATCCACTCACATTTTCTTAGTTGAGTGCTCAGCATTGGTTTTGAACAAGTGCTTAGTTATAACATACTCGCACTCTCAATCAGTGAAGAAGACATACTTTGACTTTTGTTTAAAAAAAGGAACTTTAGTGAAATAATCCCTTAAGTTAACAGTATTAAAGTGGTACGAGATGGTTTTGCTCAAAGCTTGCAAAGGAAAAACCGCATATTAAAGGTAGGTATGTGAGTTTTTATACTATCGCTCTCTTAGTGGTTAGCTTATTGAAGAATCATTATTGCCATATGAATGTAAGATTAGTTTTGCCAAAACTTTTTCAAGTCCTCTTATCTCTGCCTACTTGTAATTTAAAACAATTTCCAGAGGGAGAAGATCATGTTCTTCTCTTCGCCTACAACTACAACAACACCCACACAATTAAAATTAACTTCATGATCGTATAGCCACGCTTATGTTTGGAATCGAATCCATATATTATTAGTAGTGGTACTACTGTTGCAGTGATCACCAACTTTTTGCCAAAACGCAAATTACCGAGCGGTGTAGTGAATGACCGAAAGCCGAAAGCAAGTGCAGAAAAAGCTTAATGTGCAGCGTGTGCAGATATTTCAGAGATAAAAAAGATCCCTGTAGTGCCATGCCATAAGCTTTAAAACTTGGCAATTTTTTTTTGTCAACATGCATAATAACTTACGCTACTATGCATATTACTATATACTAGTTACACACATGCAATTCAAATTTTTACTTTATATGTTCATAGTAAAACAGAAGTGGCAGTGGGTATTGTTGTAGGTATATTATATTATTATTAGTACTAGCTCGCTGTTGTCCGACAACACTTTTCCTGGTCAGATTTTTTTGTTCCTTTTTTTGGCAGCGTTCCGTTGTCGTATTTCCAGTACAACTGCTTTTCGAATTATTTACTCGTTTCTTTTTATTCGTTATGATGGCATGTCAATTTTATTTTGCCAAGTGCATCTGTCTCTTTTCCTGTATAATGTCATAATGGTTTTTTATGTATTTCTAGATTCCAGTGGCAGCGACAACCCAAGCATAAATTATAGGGGTTTGGAAAAGACAAACAAAATAGTTCATGACTGCAGTTTTGAATATAATATGTTGTGTAAGGATAGTAAGTGGTTGTAGAAAAATCGCGTGCTCGTGGCAGTACGGAAATTGAACTGGTAAAAAATCCAGCCGCCTTTGAAGTACATTGCAGCGTATCCTGTAAAATCAGAGTAATGGGTAAGCATTATATATTTTTTTCGAATTATATTTATTTTGGTGCAATGAACTTGACGGTTATGATGTAAAACTTCAAAAAAATACTTATAACTTTCACGGTTTTGCATGTGCAAAAATGACTCTTTCGCAAGGCATCACACTGACGACAAACACTATGAAACTTGCTGCATTTTGTAAAACTGTAAAGCACAATCAAATACTCTGATTTCTTTCTAGTGCAAATCCATATGTTATCGCGGAAGTCTTCAGACTCACAACTAAGTTTCGTTTGGAAGTGAAGCAACAAAGTTGTAAAAATTTCCGTTAATGTGAAATAAAGTGAAAGTTTCCCCTTTCGAAACTTCCAAATAGAGACGGAAATAGGTTGACAGTTACAATGATTAGGTGGAACAATCTTCCACCACCGTCATTACTAGTACCTGCCTCCAGGAGCTATTTCTCCGGTTAAAAAGTGTATAGAAAATCGTTACTAAGCACCAACATGAAAATGAAGAGTAATCCAAGCGACAACTACAAAGATGGTGGAGGAGTAATGATGAGTGATTCTGTAACCACCACCCTGCTTTCCACTTCATCATCGTTCCAGTCACCATCATCTCCACCGCGATTATCATCGCCATCATCATCAAAACAACCGCCTTCGTCAATTAGTACCTTTGTAAGAAGTGAGGAGGATAATGGAGAGAAAGAGTGTCATTCCCCTTGCATTATTTCTCCGTCAGAAAGGAGGAGAGGGGAATGGAACGATGGAAACAAAGCAAGCAAGAATATCAGCAGCAGCAGTAATAATCAGAGTAAACGAAGTAACAATAATAATATTAATAATAGTGTTAGCAATAGTATCAGCAGCGCCAGTGGTGGAGGTGGACGTGTTGGAGGGAAAATGAGTACAACTAGTGGCAATAGAAGTGGTGGTGGTGGTAGTGCTCGAGTGATAAATTTGAAGAGACTTTGGACTCAAATAGGATTCACGTTTTACGTAAGCTTCTTAGCCTTTGCGAGACTGTCTTTCTCTCAGCCCACAGGGACGGTTGTCGACACAAATGAGACGCTTCTGACGGCAGCATCCTCCTCCGTGGAATCTGGATCTTCAACATCGGATCTCAACAGGGTAAGCTTAGTAGTCTAGTGAGTGGAGAGAAAAGGGCTGAGGAAAAGAATAAGTGGAGTAAGAAAAAGCAGTTGTGTGAATGTAATTAACTTGGAAAATCCGATATGCCTCTTTCAACACAAGAGGTATTATTCATTTCGAAATAAAAGTAGAGCTATCTATTGTCCGCGAAGAAAATTGGCTTGTTGACTGCGCGTATATGAAATGTAAAAGGACATCTCGCTAAATAAGTTTTGATTTATATTTTTTGCGATGGTGATGATGATGCATGGTAGAAACGAAACAAACAAAAGATGTTGTAAACAAGTTGATGATGAAAATTTTCGAGGGTGCTTTATTTTTTTAAATAGAATTTGAGAGCTTGTAGAAGTCGTATTAAGTAATTAAGGAATAGATAGTTAGATAATGCGTATCTTCACAATAAAGATTTTGATAGAACTTGTTGTTATTGCCAAAGCAGAAACACATCCACTTGATGTTATTTGTAGCATTAGGTATGTCCTTGTGCTTATTTTATTAGTGCCTATATTGAACACAAAAGAAGGCTTAATAGACGTGATGAATCATTAGCTAGAGCTAAGAACTGGTACAAGAGTTCTAGCCTTCGCGTGCTTAGATTTCAAAATATGAAAACGCATGAAATGCTATGAATCTCGAACAGACAGAAAAGTATTCAAAACTTATACCAAGCCAAGCTACGTTATGATTTAAACTGGAGAAAAAATCAAGGAGAGTTGAATAGGAATGAGTGTCAAGCTTTAACTAAGTATATATTTTGAAGAAACTGCATTTGGATTTGACACATTATTAATGCTTTCTTGTATTTTAAACCTTTTGTGTTTGTAGGTGCGAAGTGGACGACAAGTGTTTCCAGGTGAGGTGTCCGTGTCTTTGTTCTTTTCCACCATCATCATTATTTCTCTGTCACGACTCACGACTACTACTTTTGTTGTTGTGGTGACAGCAAAAAAATGTGATGGTCAAGGGGACAATGACAAAAACTTTACTGTATTTCTATCTATATTTCTACTTTACATTTCATTTCCTTCATGACGAAGACATTTTATGGGAGCTTTTAGTAAACCTCACTCTTTTTGCACAATAGAAGCATGACGCTTTGCGACTTTCTTGACAGACCAGAGCTTCTCATGAAAGCATCAACTCAAAAACAGCTTGTTCATGTTTTTGTCTGTGGGCTGTTTTCTTTGTTCTTGTTTATTGTCTTGTGTTTTTCTTCTAAAGTACATGTGTGTGTAGTTCTTTTATACCCTGTCATTTCTGTTGTAACGAAAATTATTCTTAGTCTAGACTGACTGATTACTATATTATGAATGGATTTTAGTTGTCTGATTTTCATTTGTGCCAGAGAGTGTGCCAATAAATGTATTCTTTGATGATGGGAGATGCACCTAATTTCTTGATTCAGATCTTAAGTTTATGTCTCAACAGCCACTCATTTGCAAAAAGAAACAAGTCTATTTAATTGTCTATAGACATTTCATTAATCAAAATCAATTTTTGTGTATGGCGAGCATAGATAAATTGAGATAGTGCTCTGTCACACATTTTGAAATGCTTAAGTAAATTTACCACATGTTGGTTGAAATTTTCTTTAAGGAATCGAAAAATTACTTAAGGCATCAATGAGCTTTACTGGCAGGCAGAAAAATGCAAGCAAACAATCAACAACGATTATTGCATAAGTGGTACAAATAAAACATCAGTTGACTGACGTGAATGATTGATTGGGTAGATTAAAAGTTGCATAATGTTTAGCTACTGTATTCTTTTATGATATTACCGTTAAATATTGTTTTATACCGGGTGGTCCATTGCAACAAAGCTGGCGTGATTGATATAACTGCAGTGCAAGAAGTGAGCACCCTGGTATAAACGATTTTTGACGTGGCTCTAATTCCATATACGCATTTCAAGTCAGTTATTATTACAAGTTGCACTATTGCAATTGACTATTACTGTTGCAATTATTGCGAACAAACAACATGCCTGCATTTGTGTACTTGACGTTGTAAAGTATGAAACAATCTTTGACATGATCATTATTGTAATATGCAAATTAGACTACTGACTTTATTAAATGCAATTTTTCTTAAAATGCTGATGGAGTGAATAAACAGAATGAAGTGTGTTTGGTGGATGAGACTAAACTAACAGATATTTAGTATTTATTTAACCGTTTTGTGTTTTAATGAAGATTTACTCTACTTTGTCTTACTAAGTGTTGCGTTCATGTTACTACGCTTTCTATGTGAACACTTATTTTAAAGCTTTTATTATTTTTATCTATTTATTTTGCAAAAGACAAACTTTCAAAAAGCTACAAAATGAAAGTATACACTAACGCCAGATTGAAAATTACTAATCTAAAATATTCTATCAATTACATATTTTTAAAAAATTATCAATAACCATGTTGCAATTTTAATATTACAACTCTTAAAAACTGTCAGATGAGAGCCACTAAAAAAATCTTACAGCCTGTTTATTCATCCACTGTAACACCACACCAGAATCAATCAATCCTTTTAGAAGTTTAACTCTTGAAAAATAGTTATCGACTAAACGCTATAGTTTCCTGTAGATAAAATTGTTGAATTGTTGAAATGATTTAATTCTTTAATGACCTAAGATTTTTTAAAGTCCAATATATTTCAAGATGCATCGTCTCAGCAAAATTCTGTTTAATTTTGTTGATGGCCAGCTTAATAAATTCTTACACAATTAAAATAAACAGTTTTAAAAAATGGAAGAAATAATAAATTAAAGATAGATTGGGGAGTCGAAATGCCTTTTGTGGCGGGTGTCAATGTTGGAAAAGTAGTTGCGGATGTTTTTGTCTCCAATTTGGGAATTTACTGTTGTGGCGTCTGTCTTTGTCCCGTCTTTCGTATCTTTTTCTTTGTGAGATATTTTGGGTGTCGGGAATTTGTGTTGTATCAAGCTGGCCAGCAGCACTTAGGCTAAAATATGCAATGGGTCTGGGATACGATTCCCATCAGGTGTTATAGTCGGATGGATTCGGTCTTATGGACGGCTTGTAGGAGCAGATTCCTGCAGTTTTGGATCTGGAGAAGAACCGGAACTCTGTGGATGGGCGCACAGTAATCTCAGCTCCCTTCAGTGGGAACTCTCCCATGGACTCAATAGTAACTGGATTGGGGGCCCCGCCGAAGACGGCAGTGAAGATAAAGAAGGTAGCCAAAAAATGAGATGAAAATAGATTCCATGAATGAATGACAATTAAAAATGCCTGACGCTGTGCAATATTTATGCTCAATGTTAACTTTCAAATGTTTTATGCTACTCAGGGGGCTACATCGTTTTTGAAACCTCACAAATCCCCAATATTTCTGGCAGGTCATCCCAAAGTGCGGTATTGGAGGGACCAGTTCACCCACCGACCTCAGCACTGGGAGGATGTCTTTCGTTCAAGTACGTAAAAAAGAGAAAATTACGCAGAAAATTACATGAAATAACATCTTACGTAAATAGGATACCCAATAACATTATGTCATTTTAACCGAAACAACATCGACCTTTCTACGCTTGCATCTTTCATCATTATTGTAATCATCATCAATTCATGTTTGGCCGAGGATTAAACAAGCTCTTAAGGAGCTAAAGTGCATAAGTCCTTTTTCTTGTTGCCTACTTCCGCTTCTTTTCTATCAGGAATCTAATGCGTAGGTAGTAACTCAATATAAATGTTACACAACAATAATAACGCAATGACAGAGATAGTGGCAACGTCAGAAAATTCTACTACTGCCCCAGCAAACTACATACCAACTTGTTATCTCACTTTTTCTTGAAAAATGTGCATGGCTACCCCTTTAATTCTCTCATGCCTGCATATTATTTCTCTATTTTATTAATGTTATGTCCATACATCCTCTGCATTCCATTATCACACTTGTATTTTTATGATATCAATAAAATGTCAAAGTCAGTTATGTACTCCTAAAAATACCACACACGGCTCACACACTAATGCAATCTCAAGTTCAAGGTTTTTCACATGCTTGATATGGCCTATTCAATGACTCGCATTAAAAATTTGAGACCGAATTTATGTTGCATTTCGTCTAGTATAAAGTTTCATGATTAAAATTGTCGTTAAAAAATTCATTAAGATTTTCATCATAAAACAGTTGCTGGTAGTCTTAATTCTTGTGTTGGTTTGGACAGTAACTTTATTTTTTAGATCACAAACTGTTATGGAAAGCCTTTGATGATCTAATATTCATTGTATTACCAAACGGCAGAGAGAAGCTCGTTTTATTAGTTTTCTCGTTATTACTTGTCATTATTATGATTTCATGTTTTGCTGTTGCTGAAGGTAGTAAATACACTCAAGGTATACTTTGTTACGTTAAGCTTTGATCAAAGAGTGTAACTGAAACAAAATGAAAGATGGAATCCCTTAATCCTGGCTTTTTGGCTCTTTTCGTTTTGAATGTTTTTTGTTTCCCTAAAGTTTCACGTTAATTCGTACCATGCTACATTAGTTGTTAGTGCTAAAACTAGTTTCAGTTTTTAATCAGCTTATTGCACTTCTAAGAAAATTTGCAGGGTTGGATTTGTATTTTCATTTGTGGCGATTTTTTTCATGTTTTTATCCCATTAATTCAAAACATGCGCTTTGTTCTGCTCAAACGAGTTACCTGAAGGGTTGTTGTCCAGAAATGGAAATTATGACTAGTTCTTAAGCCCTTTCTTTCATCAATATAATTGGACTAACTATTTCCTGTTTCAGATATTCCTTGTCAGGTCTAAGTCCCGAGAAAATGAGAGTTCTCCTCCATCCCATTCTCCAGTCAGAGGGACGCTACGTGTATGATAGTGGCTTGGGTCAGTTGAACAGAGCGGATGTTGATCACGGTGCTGATGTCGTTCTTTGGGAAACCCGGGATTCTACCGATGGCAAATGGAGAACAGCCGAGGTGGTTTACACTTGTCGACATCCTCATCAGGTGACATTAACTTTAAATATTTTATAAGATTATAAGGTTATATTGAACTACATCTGCAATCTTGTATTACATTCCTAAGTCTTAAATATTTGAAATCAATTGAAAAGAAAACAATGAGAATCTCATGTTCAAATCCTTTTTCAAGGACGACTTTGCTTTAAAAAAATACTCTCCAGCTCTATGGAAACTTCTTTTCGCACAAAAAACTAATGAATGATGATTCAAAAAGCTAAAAATGTCACATACTGTTAATGAGGTTATGTATCATGATTTTTGGAACCTTTGACATTTTATTTGCTTTCATTCTTCTCTTTGATTTTATCTTCTATACATCGTATAGCATATATTGAAACTGATGTATATCCTTATCAAATTACTGTAGTTTCAACAAAAAACTCAAACATTGAAGAGAAACAAAAAACATAGAAATCTCATCTTCGCACACGGTGTCTTTGTCATTAAATATTTTTCCTACTTACTTCGGAACTTTCGCTGAATCCCTCTACTAACTGGAAAAAAACTAATGTAGAGTCATGTTTCTCTCGATAGGACAGACACAAAAGAGAATGAAGAGAGAAAAAATGATTAAGTAGATCTTTTGAAATGAAAAAATGCCAATGAGGTGTTGAGTAGATGAAAGAGTCAAAGAGACTGATCTTCACTAAAAATAGTTATGACTTATGCCACAGTCGGCGGGGACACGAGTGAGGAGAAAAAAGGCTAAAATATTTATTTTCTTGTCTGCTGCATGCTACCAAGAAGAGTAATGGAGAAAGCCGAACAACAGGGAACAAAGAGAAATAGCATGAGTTTTTTTATTCTGCTGAGTCAAAAAATGTCTCTCCCAATACGTTATACATTGTTTTAATGGATGAGGATAGCGAATGGTGGAAAAAAAGGGAGAAAGAGGATATATAACAAGTGGGTGTAAAGTCAAGGATAATGGACAATGACAGATTCCGAAGTACAATCGATAGCAAAATAGAAAGCATTACCGGCTAGATAGACATCTTGACTTTCTTCTCTAACCAGCCTAACCATATGGGTGTAAATCATTTTTTACTATGGCACAAAAACACGTCATAATGGAGAGTCCAGTCTGTAGTGTCCACTCTCAAAATAGCCATACTATTTTGCTGCGGAGTATATTATTCGAAGGAGAAAAAAACATAAACGCGCATTGAAAAATGTATTACTTCACTGTTTGTATGGTATGGACAGCGAGTAAAATTTATGATTTTAATGGGTGGTAAGTAACTTGCATTCTTGTTTCTTCATCTTTCATTCTTTCTTTCTTCAGTGTTCTTTGCTTTGCCTTGACTGTAAACTAAGCAATCTTTCGAGTGGACGGACGGAGTGTTCAAGGTCAGGCAAAAAGACCTTAAGAAAATAAAAATTGCGTGATGCACAACATACGTATAATACATTACTATTACGATCATAACAACCTATTATTATTTTGTACTTTCCTTCGAGATAAAATAGGAGAAAGAAATATAAACCATAATGGAATAAATGATCGGCTTACAGTAGACAGCTTTTTTATCGTCATATTTACTTTATGACTTTTTAATCTATACACAAAAATATTGCTGCAGTAAAGAACTTTATTAGCAACTTAATAGCAAATACAAACGGGATTGGCAAAGCCTAGAAGAGGCATTGCACAATGGAATATGGCAAAAATGTTGTAAGAGCAGTTTTCAAATGTTTTTCATAGTATTGATATATGAGTTGCACGTAAAGATACAGCCAATTCACAAAATGATCGGAATATAAATCGATAGCTCGTTACCCATGTACTTACCAGTAAGTACAATAATTCCTAGAGAGAGAAGCTGCCTCTCTTATACACATGCCATCATTCCAATGTCATGATCATGGAAAAAACACCGGATATATTTTGCCGTTGCTAGTTTTTCTATTCGTTACATTACATTAAACCAGTGAAAACAACAGGAATAAATTATTGTTGTGGCGTGGCGTGCGTCTTTCTTTTCTTTTAGTGGTCTTTCCTCTTGATTGTTATTTTGTGGATCCACAAAAACTTGTGGATGCTTAACTTGCATTTCACGACACGACATGATCATGAAATCATGACAGATGGACATTCATTACAATTTTACTTGGTCTAAGAAGCACAATATTGTGTGTTGCATGTAGTAATCTTGGTTACTACTTATAGTAGTAGCACTTGTAACGGCAGTGTTTTTTCCTGGACATCATCGTAAGTACAACTTCTACCGGTTTTTTACGTAACGGTAAAGGTCTCCAACTGTGAGGAGATGAAGTTAGTGGTCGGTAGCGTGGCACAGCCCACTCAATTCAGTTGGACTTTTGTAGCAGTAGAAAAAGTAGATTTATTCTATCGCTGGAGACATACAAACTAGATGTTGTTGATGCTACTGCTGAGGAGATGATGATGACGCTGTTTTTTGTGTGTACGGAAAGTGCAAGGTCAATTTCGTTGTCATTCTTCTTGTGTGACTTTGACTTGTTGTACATACATTAGTCTATCTAGCTTTCTCTCATCATTTAAGCTTTTTCTTCTGAAGTTGACGTACAATAGAGAACTTGTGGTGTGGTGAAAGGTTTAAGACAAACATCTGAAATAATCCATTTCATTCTACCATACCATGCGTGATGATGACCTTCTCCGGTGTCAATGTGAATATCACATCACCAAAAAACTTTTAACAACAAAAGGATGAGATTCTGAGATACACTTACGTTCTTCGAGCATTTTATTCAACCCGAAAGGAAAAATTCTTTTGTCTGGCTTTTCTTTATAATTCTTTCAAGGTTTGGAGAATCTTGCATTGGTTGGATGGGAAATAAGCGGGTTTCCATGATGTTATATTTATATCGGCTGTTTTGAGGAAATAAAGATAATAATAATGGCGAAGACAGATGCTAGAGAATATGTGCATTGATGAAGATCATGTCGTGTAAACTGATTTTTATGTTTATGTCGTTTCGCCTAAGATTTTAGTTTGTTTTTACTGTTTCCAGTAATTAATGTAAATTTTCACGGTTAATTGACTTTTACTGTTATGTTTGTTGTGATGGCAGTTTCTTTAATGCATTTTTTATTTGCTTTCTTATTGCGTAGATCTACTTGGAGGGTATCCCTCGAGAGCCTTCCCAGTTAAGTCGTCGCTACCGCGGTTTCATTGCCATTGATGACGTTATGTTCAAAACAGCAGATCAGTGCCCAGGACATTGTACATTTGATGGGGGCTTTTGTGACTGGACAAATGAGCAGCAGGATGACTTTGATTGGACACTGGTAAACAAAACATGAAAATCTATAAGCTTCTATAGTTCCTAAGGTTTTATTTTCGTAAAAAATGAAAAGTAAAAAATCGGAGTAACCAAAAGGAGTAACCATCATATAAGCAGCATCCTTTAAAATCCTAAATCTCCCCGAAACGGCAACAAGCATTGTAAGCATGCATTATTTTTTTTTATTCTGCAAGTGATTCGGTTGACCTTAAATGACCGATTGTAATATTAAATCCTGCGGTTTCCGCGATCAACAACCTACAAATACGCATAATATTCGTTGCATGTTATGGAATATGGATTCAAATTTGAAGGATGAGAAGTATTTAAAGTTTACGGTTATTATATAATGAGCAGTACGTGATGTTTCGCCGAATTTGAAATGATCATTTATGAAGAAGCGTTACTGTGACAATGGCTTAAGAAACGTGAGCAAGATCTTTACTCAGTCAGTAGTGGTCACATACCAGGTATCAGTCAATGTCAGCCTTGGCTGTCGTTATGTAACGTGTTTATTTGTAATGATCAGTTACCTCAAAGGAAAACGATTGCATTGGTGGTAATTTTATGGCTTTTATCATAGTCATTGACGTCTTTGTGCACATAATAAATCTGGAGGCGGAGATTGTTCCCATGTTTTTTAGCTACAAAGAGTACATTTAAATAATGTGAAGCAAAGTACATGAATGTCATATTTTAGCATTTGATGTATTTTAGTAGCATTGTGGCTAATTTAACAATATTGCCGTATCAAGCGTTGAATCTCAGATCATAAAATTAAATCATTAACAATTACCAGGGACGTGGAAGCCAGAATCCTGCCACAGGACCAATAATGGACCGTGCCAGCTACACTCATGGAGGGAGCAGTGGAGGATATGCTTACATTGACTCTTCATTCCCACGGCGATCTGGAGACAGGGCGAGACTTTCCTCGAGAGAGTTTTCATCTACTCGTAAGTTCATTTTGTTAAAATCTATTTATAAATGTAATGCATAAAAAGCAATCATAATCGTTGTGATCTTCAAGTTCAATTAAGTCACAAAGCGTAATAATGATTAACATTTGAACGTGTCACTGACTTTGAAGGTTACACTGACCTCTAAGAATTTGAATGCTAAGATTCAAATGCATATATATTCGCAGTTCATTTGCATAATATACATTAGAAACAAGCTGTGAGCTATTTGAGGCCACATCAAAGGCATTTTCATGTATGAATCTTTCTATACATATAAATTATTAAATTATATACCTACTACACCCCTTTGAATTTAATGGTTATTAAAATTTAAGCTGATTACTTCATTTGAAGTTCAGTAAACTTCACTCATCGAATCGAGAACTTTGAGAAAACCAAAAAACAATAGTTAATTATATAGTAGGTTACATATATTGCGGTCTGAATTAAAAGTTTGCAAAAATTCAAAATAAATGCTCCTAAGATGTCAGAGAAAACAAAAAGAACTTGTTGTTATTGTTGACGTCAATGCATGTATCTCTCTTATTATTATTTCGTAAATGTTCTACATCACAACAAAGTACCATGGAGGCCAAAGATTCTAAAATTGCGAACTTTTCCTTTTCTCATTCCCATTGTAGAGTGGAGCCTGACTCTTAATAAATTTCAGTAATAATATAATACATTTTGTAGCATTTTCCCATGAAGAATATGAAAAGAAATAAACATGCCACGAAAACATCTTTCTCTAAGAAGAAAACGTTGATCTTGCAACAACACCGGTTTTTCGTGTGAAGAAAATAAAAGAAAACAGAATTGACACAGTTCCTGCAACTCTTTATGTAGGCCGTTCTTCAGACGAATATTTATTTCAGATTTAGGTATTGAGTCTCTCATTCTCCAACTTGCGCCTACATAAAGGCGATTTCTTTCTTTATTTGCGATACTTCTTTCGGATTTGAAACGATGTCAGGAGTGCGCGTGTTGATGAATGAAAATCTTCATGGCAGTTTATAAAGCGCCTCACAATTTCCGTAGTGGGTGAGGAAAAATACATAATCCTTGTCGTATACCAGGAGTGGGTGCAATAAGTATTTATATTTTATACGTCACAGTTATATAACATGTAATATTACACTTATTTACTTAATTAAGACACGCAAGACCAAAAATAGACATGATGAAAGGAAGAATTGCCAGACAAGAGATGCAATGGCACGAATATGTCTTACTTTGGCAGTATAAAACTTTGTCGTTAGTGACAAACAGACTCATTACAACTGTTTTCTCTGAATGGAACAAATCTTTATTGCTTCGTAAATGTATCTCATTATTATGTTATTTATGTTCATAATATATTTGTTACATACAAATTTTTATATTTCTTAAGACGGAAAAATGTATCCATTAGATAAAAGAAAGTTTGGTTGTGGAATAATCTTGTATTGGCTACGTTTGTCTCCTCACCATACCAGAACAGTCTCCACTCTCCATTTTCTCATTCTAATACATAATATATATTTAAGGTAAATATTACATAGATGCACCGGGTGGCCAACAATGTGTTACATGATATCACTATATTGATTGTATCGTACTGGAACTCACAAATTGTCAGGGAGATGGACAGTCTTTGCATAATCGGGAGCAACTCAATGCAAAAAATCGCATTAGTCTGGACATTTTGTTTGCCATCTATAAGCAAAGAGTATTTTAGAACTTTGAATTTAGAATATTTTTGATTTTACGACTTGGGGCTCAACGAAGACGTTATCCAGAGAGGTTTACGATAATTTTCTTTGGAACGCAAAGTCAATGTATAGCATAGCAAGTCAAGTCAGGTTGCAGTTTTGAGGTAAAGACATGAAGGGAAAGCACCGGTGACGTCCACAAAGATGTGATGACTTTTTTTATAATATCAATATGGCATGTTATTCATACGACTAAAGTTATGATCATCACTTGTTGTCATAAGCTTAACCAATAACTTCAGTATCTCTCTCATAACACACTATTAGACAGACTAAAGTATTCTGACTGACGCTAATAATAGTGCTATATATACTACTACCAATAGTCAGTAATCGTATTATTATATTGTTATTGCTGTTCCCTGAGTATTTTTTCGAGTGCAGCAAAAGCAATATTGACGAGATGTTATTCGACCATCAAATCTAAGCATCTCTCATTCATCGTCATCAAAACCACAATAATAATGGAAACTAGCCCCTTACTACACCCATAATATGTCTGATGCCTACTATATGCATGTCTGCTAAAATCTATCTATGTATCTTGTATTTATTTTTATTCCATACATTTATATGCATACTTAAATATTATATTATTATTGTAACGGAAATTCATCGTCATCTCGACTGACTACAGCAAACTACTGGGTCGTTGAACCATTGATTTTCTTTCTTTCACCTATAGAACCCACTGCCAGAATACTGACACGTAAATATTATTGTTCGTTCCCTAAAAACACAAATAGCACATGTACCTACACTTTCCCACTTATGACTAGTATTATTTCGCAAGTGAGTTATATAAGTTACCTATATGATGACTCTATGCCTGAAGCTACTACCAGTTTCGTATGCATGCAGTGTGTACCTATAATATTATGCTTGTGTTTTCGACGTATGTAAAAAGTCTATTCATTCATCCGTGATAAAAATCTGAACACTACCTTTCTCCACGCTAAGGTAATTTAAAACAAGTTGCATGGTTTCTGCTTTCTAAGCATTACCATGTCAGGTGATTCTATTCACACATACATACACGGGCAGGGTAACTGGATTTTTCAAAATCTCCACTGAAGCTCCTCTGCTACGAAAAATGCAATTAAAAAATATTCAATGTTCATAAGAGTAGAATTTATTTAAAAAATATCTACATCATGCACTGATATCGTGTTTAAATCGTGGTTTATATGTAGGAAAAAATTAACATGGTTTAGGTTTTCGCCCCATATATATTTCATTTTATAGGATTTCTAAATTTTTAGAAAGATTTATGCATGTGAATACGGACGATAAAACTATAATTTATGATTATGCTGATCATTGCAAGAGAATCGTTAAATTTTTCTATGTGTCAAAAAGTCAAGAGCAGTATTTTTTTTACGGTTTCTGGCTACGAGATTGTCGTAAACACACATGACGTTACTCACCGTCGCTTCCTTGACAAGCTTCATATATTCGTAGTATGTAGTAAGAAGTAACATGCATCCGCAAGTTGCAATCGCAATTACGTCTCAAGTCAAGTCTCAGCCTTCACCACTAATACGATTAGTATTGATGTTGGCGAAGTATTAACACTACTAGTCCATATAACAACAGGAGACGACGTAATAAAGGAAAATATTATCACATGCATACTACTAACAATAACCATGCAAAAGTGTAAGTGTACATAGGTTATTACCTCTTTGCTTTCTTCCTCTTACACTTATATAAAACGGAAATAGCGCCGAAAAAGAGTTAAGATGATAAACTAGTAAATTTTGTTATATTACTTGCAAAATTTTTTGCAAGTTGAAAAACATGGGATGCTCTACTATGAAACTATATGTATGTATAGTACAGCTTTTCTCATCGCCAAGTCTTCACTCTCACATTCGTCCAATTCATCTCTTTTACTAGCAGCCAAAGCTGTTATTATTGTTTTAAGTCTTATGGGGTGAGTAAATTTCGTCTTGAAATTACAACAATGGCTTTTGGAAATACACCACAAAGGAAGGAAGCTCTTCTCAGCGTCACAACACAAGGGGTCAAACTCGACGATATGAGCTTGTCCAAAAACTTGTTTGATAAATTCATTCATTCAACTTTTCTACGTCTTTTCTCTCCCACTCTTACGTAAACTTTCTTCCTATTTTCTTCTACGTCGTCATAATAATCTCATCTTTCTTTCATTCACATTCACACCATCGTGTTTACCTCATGAGCGAGCATTCTCCCATGCATATCAGAAATTGGTTGTTAAAGCGGGTATTAATTTGCAAAAGAATTAACACAGAAGGGAGAGCGAAGTTGAGAGGAGACGTGTAGATTGTAACTGATTTTTGTTATGATGCAAGCTTCCGTTCTTCCAGTTCACCTGCTCAGTTCTTCGCTTCATTTTATGATTTCATCTTCCAGTTTCATTTCTCCAACATCATTTCTAGAGTCACTGCTACCCTTTCATGTCGCAAATGACTTTGTGGTAAAGGGTTCAAAAAGCTTGCATTGATTGGAACCACCACCGCTGGTAGAGTATCTTAAGTAAAGTTCGAGGTCGGTTTTAATAACAATTTTAATTTGAGGACTTCTTCCTCTTCTTGGGAACGAACGGGAATAAGATCGCGTAGTAGATCCTAACATCATCATCACTGCTCATACCATCATCGCTTAATTATGGGAGGGGGTTTGCTTCAACTCAAATTGAAATGATACCATTTTATCTCATGAAACACAACTGCTATACAAACAGATCTAAATGGACTGACATTTTTACAACAGTCATAAAGTCAAAGTTCCATCTTTCTTTGATGACGAGGATGAAAATAGTATGAGAATGATTCTCTAGTCCAAATAGGTTTAATGAGTCAAGGCGGAGAATGGGGAGGAAAAAGAAACGACTCGTAAAAAAGGAAATGTAAATTTACCCGCATCCTTTCTGTCATGGCGTACATTTTAATAGGTTCAGCTACTCAACCTTAACATTACAAACTCATGAGATTGTATTAGTATTATGCCCATTTGTCTTTCTCATCACTAGTGTATTTACATGTACATGTTTTGAAAAGATGAACAAGCATAACAAAAAGTAACCCTCAGCTTTTTTAAAAGTCAAGGTCCAAACTATGAAGATGCATAGTCCTGCTGCTAGCAGAATAATAATTTTTACCTTACGTTTTATCAACATTTTCTACAGTCAAGGCCATAGATTCAGGTCCGGATTTGTTTTCACGCCAATGAGGGGTTACTGTTCCATAGCTTGGTTCCATGTGTTCACTGATTTCATGCAAATAGTATGTAATTATTTTCATGTTTATGAGATGGTAGAAAGTATTATAGACTAAACAGTTTTTATTGTGTCCTTGGTCGTTGAATTTTTCGCTGTTGGTCAGACACTTTGTATTCGGTGAAGATCTCTGGTAAAAAGTGCTTTTATTGGGAAAAGAACTTTTATCCACAAGAGCTTTTGTAAAGCTTCCAATCTGCAGTCTATGAAACTACACACATCCATATTCATGTTTAAAAAGTCTTCACATTTCAATGCGTTGCGACTGACCCTGGCACTGGCGAAAAT
This sequence comes from Willowsia buskii, assembly GCA_034700685.1. Lineage (NCBI taxonomy): Eukaryota > Metazoa > Arthropoda > Collembola > Entomobryomorpha > Entomobryidae > Willowsia > Willowsia buskii. The sequence goes on along the minus strand of JAQIXW010000060.1, from coordinate 27,384 downwards.
CCATGGTAATAAGTTGCCCATGTGTAATAATAATCATTTCAGAGAAGTTTATTACGTACATGGTAGAGGTCAAAACATATGAAAAGTGATCTTTTAATATGCATACCACCGAATTGTAAACGAACCAGAGGCTCGACTGGCTGACTTTTATTGTCGTTGTTTGTATGCTGCGAAAACTGTAAAGTGAAAATCATACTCGGCTTCTATCACATTTCCCAAGGAAAACTCTATCGAAGCAATTTTTATAGCAAATATTCAAATATTATATTTCACTGTGTGTCATTGTCATTTATAAGACCACGCCAACTGCTCCCACACAAGTTAGTAGTTTAAGAGTCAAAAATATGTATGTTTACGCAACATTATACATTTTCAAATAGTAAAATTTTGCGAGAACTTTAAATTCAATTACATAAAACCCATACGAGTTCAGTGGAGCCTGTATTCATGCTTCGTTTCACTTCGACCGAATACACATGATATAAGCTACTTGCTTGTATAGGAGACGAGAAGGCGGAAAATCGGTCTTCAGAAAATAATACAGCTCCAAAAAAGTAATAACTTTATGTTTATGTGCACTTGTGGATGGTGAGAACGCACTTGAAAATCATTATATTATGGATTTGATGCACGAAATCTCTCGGCTTTTTACAGTATATGCATTTTTACGTGAAGGTCAAGAATACTTTTTTGCGTTCAAGTATTTGTTTGCATACGCCAAAATGATTTCATTAGGTCGGTAAACAAGTACATAACGACCAGGAAGGATCAAATTAAGTGTAAACCAAGCTAATTTGGTTCATGCTGCCAGAGATCTATTTTGAGTTTACTCACAACTTAGAACCAACTAAAGAGATTCATTAAAATCCGAAAGAACAGGAAAGGTTGTTATGAAATATTTGTCTCGTTTTTTGACTACCTACATGTTAACTATTATGATTATGCATTTAAGTACTATTATTTCCGTATAGATTACGATAACTTGAATATCGTGACATGATTTCAATTTTAAATATTGATGACAAGGTACTCGTCATTTGTAGGTAGGGTTAGATTTGAGTTGACATGGAGAGAAGTTAGTGGAACAAAAGTAAAATACACATGTGTATGAGCTAAGTAAGTTATTATTACTTGTTATTCAAAATATAATGTATACATGATTTGTTATCTATGATTATGATGCTGACATGCCCATGGAAAATGGATGGCTGTAGACAAGGTCGTGCATGAGCATTGAGCACGCTATGATATTTTAAATGAACAACATGGGTACACATTAACATGTAGTATGAACGCTGTCGTTCGAACACGACGGACCGTTTTCCATTAACTCATTTTTAAGGAACAAAATGACAATATGGAGACACACGGAAGTTTCAGCGTACTTTTATGTCATGTGTACTTGACGTTTTCAACAGGACTAATTTAATTTTGAAAATGAAGATCACTTCTTCATATTTGTCGCGTGCACTATGTCGTCATACCAGACGTACAATTTGTCTGTATTGTTAAAAGCAAAGAGTGAATGGGGGGAAAAGTTTGATATTTGCATATAAAATAGAATAAATTGAATGAATGCTAGTTGAGAGAGAAAATTGTAGGTGCTTTAAAATGGCGTCATAACTGTCTCTATAATTTAGTTTATTAATAGTTTAAAAGATTGAAGCAATGTCACAAGTTTTCAGAAACGTCACGACACTTTTTTAGAGTAGTTTGTGAGCATTCAATGTGGTTGTTTATAATCATACTTTGCAATATGTATTTTTAACCAAACATTTTGCATTTCAAAACTTGCGTTCAGTAAATAATGTGTCAACATTGAATGCTATTTATCCATTATTACCTATCATGACTTACTGAAAAGACATGTCACTTAAGCTCAAGTAAACAAATAGCATGATCCATCTTTCAATCCTGTGGACACCTGCATCACTATATGATTATACTAATTTAATAGTTGAGCATAATAATTGTGAACAAAGTTATCATAATATAAAATGAATGTATTCCTTCACACATGTCATACTGAAAAGTTATGATCTGATCTGATGAACGTATAATACCTGTACTTAAGCAACATGCATCTTTTGCGTACACATTTGTATTTCATATTTTCTCACTTGTCATGATGCCATTTTTATGCTTCAATTCAACAAATCCTTGTTTTGGCTTCTTCTCATATGTAATAGGAAGACCATAGATTTTTAATTGAAAACACGATTTCTTTTGAGCAGGAATATGTCTCCTCTTGTTATCTTTCTAAAGGACAGGGGACACATGACAAGTCAGTTTTATTCAGGAAGAAACCTATAATTTTGATAATCTGTGTGTATTCATCAAAAATTTCATGAATATTTTGATCAATACAAGATTTTTTCACACCTTTACAACCACCACAAACATGAAGTTTGAGTGTCAAAAAAGTCGTATTATTGCTCCATTTCATCTTCCGTGTGACGAGGCCTTTCATGTAAACGAATTTATGAAAATTCTTCTTTTATTTTCTCGTACTCTTTTTGTTCTCTTATAAATAGTAAGACATGTGTGAGCTGTAATTTTGATGTTGATTGTGATGACGACGGCAGGGCTCCTGTCATCTTCCTTCAATCTTTGTATGTTTTCTTTCTTCATTTTACATTTCAAATAATGTATCAACATTCATCCTTCATCATCATCATGCTGTCGTGACATATGAAGGCTTACATTGCTTCACAGAAATGGTGGTATGATGCTTTTTGTTATTGCTTGTTTTACTGTAGTACCAATCATATTTCCACTATCCACAAACTTACGTATATGAGAAGCTGACATTTGGAACGCGATATTAATGGGAAGTTTTTTTAAATGCCTCTAAAATGATGAGGAAATGCTGTTTTGACCATTTTAAATCTGGATTGACCTTGATTACCAAATCATGATTTTCCAGTGCAAAGTAGGTACAATCTGTTGACAATTTCCAGGAAAAATGTGAAAATCATGTTTAAAAAATAAACTCAACGTTCCGTAGCTATTAGGTATTCGTACACGCTTCTACGTGTAAGTAAATATGCATCAATAATTTCTGTATACGACTTTCGTAGAATCGAAATTTATGAAAAACATATGCTCAAGGATAACCAATATGGAAGAATAAAGGTAAAAACCAGGAAGAGGAACCTGGGTTTTCTGTAAAAAGATGAGATGAAGCACAAATACCAAATTTGTTTTGCTTTCTTTGAATATTTTAACAAGCTCCGGCAGACTTAGAATGCCATTTGTACTTATTTTCAGAACTGCTGCGTACGTACATATGCTTTTGAGCCTTGAACTGCGATGAACTAGTAAAGTACAGCATGGTATTAAAAATCGTTTACAACTAGAGATTATTTAGTAATTATTTTAGGACTGTACTTTTTATTAGGCACGAAATTACATTGATCGTGACAATTGACAAGGAATGCTTTCAAATCCAAAACATTTGTATACTGTGAACGTATTTGATTGATTTGATGACACATAAAAAGTCGGGGGTATTGTGAAACGTGGTGTAGAGTTGTCAGATTCCCGAAACCCGATTTGGAACCTGACTCCTCGATGACCTTCATAAATTCCTGTAACACTGTATACTGCTTATACGTCAACTTGAAGTTGTTTTTCTTAGAACACCGATATAAAAAATCTACACTAGGAATCCCTCACATGGTTAAAGTTACAGTTATATACAGCATAGCCTTGATGGATGCTTTTTGTTTAGTTATTTTCTCTCTAAAATAACATGAGGTGTTCTTTTGTTTTTTTGCTACAGGTGCAGATTCTCCACTCTGCATGAGATTTTGGACTCACATGTACGGAAACGGGATTGGCACGCTGCGAGTAATTGTTCACGATGTGGAAGATGATATAGACCGGATCATTTGGTCACTTTCCGGTGAGGCTGGAAATGCCTGGTATCAGGGTCAAGTTCCCATTTCCTCGTTTACTGCTTTCAAGGTAAATTCCATACATATGCCCGCTGCACTACTGCACTTTCATGTCATTTTTTGAATGATTATTGTAATGTTGCACATGGCACACACATGAAATGAATGAATACCTACCTTTTGCCATGAGTTCTCCAACTGATGGCAGAAAGAGTTTTATCATGATGAACGTCACATTAGAATGAAATGTTTAGTTTTTTTTTAAACCAAAAAGTAAATTCACTTCCTCATTTTTTTTCAGATCGTGTTTGAAGCGGAGGTAGGAAAAAACAACCTGGGCGATATTGCCATTGATGATCTATCATTTGCTCCGGGAGCATGTCCAAGTAAGCTGTTGTGTTTTATTTTTAGTCACTAGTTGTGTTCCACTAACAAGATGTGTTATGAAAAAGCAATAACCAATTATAGGTCATCAATTAAATGCTTTTTTATCATTCCTGCCTCATTCGTTTAACCTAATTAATAATTAGGCCTGCAGATGTGTTGGCTTTCCAAATAAGGAATCTGTCATAAATGGCAAACAAGCATACAAACACTAATATTATGTTATTAAACGCCAGTTTGCTGATGTGCTATCACAATTGTAGTTGCATTTAAGAAAGTTATTTTTCAAAATATTTTTATTATTACATATTATTTTGGTTCTCATCAGATAAACATTTGCATTCGCCATTCCAAATATAGTAATTGTTGTGACAAGACTGTGTACATACCATACCAATCTTGAGCGAGACTCCTTTCTCGCATCTTGTCGTTGTCCGTCAACCGACTTGCACGCTTGTAATTGTCGATTGTATCATCTCATCATGATCACCGCCACACCATCACACACACCAATGATTGCATACCACGGTGATGGCTACTGTCAAAATTGAAAGTTTGGATGATGGATACAAGATGAGATATTTTTTACAAATAAAAATGTTTGTGCACCATTGTTGATCAGGATTACGTACAAAAAACTGTGATGATCATGCTGCTGTTCATCATGAAGCATGGCTTGGCTAGCGATAGCTGATCATTTGTGATTATCATGTTTTAACAATACATTGGTTGTACAGGTAGAGAGTAAAACTGTTTGTTGTCAATAAATTCTAAAATAGTAAATAGCCGGTAATATACCTAAAAACCTAAACCTGTCATAAAGATGATCCATTATTATGCTGATGATGCAAGATTACTTCTGTTTTTTATTGTCACGTAGTTACATGCCAGCAGTATTTGCAGTATAGTACATATACAGTAATAAAATGGTTTAATAGGTTGTTGGAAGAAGACGAATGAATGCCTCATTCTTCGGTCAATCTTTCGGCATATATTATTAGCTTTTCGTTTACAATGGAAAATAGGTATCTAAGATTTAAGAAATAATAATGTTGCATCTCTCAGGGAAAACGCTACTACATTGTTGTGCTTTCTTTTGAAGATGAAGATCGTCGATTTTTTGATGACTAGTTTGTTATGGGCATATAAAGGTATAAGAATAATGATGATGATGATGATAAGTGGTGCTCGTCTCGCTAGGGAAGATTCATAGGTTATGCTTAGATGACAGAATGTTAAAATATGCAATCGTGCATGCTAAAACATTCTTTTTCCGTTCCATTCATGTGCAACAACAGTCAACAGTAGGATTTCTTCTAGTAGGGATTCAATTTTACAGAAGCAATTATCCAAACAATGAGAAGCAATTTTCTTTTTAAAATAGTGAAAAAGATATAAATCTGCATATTGAGTGGAATGTGAGGACGAGAAGGTTGAATAGGTAGATTGATATTGTGTTGTAATTATGATCACAGCTGCATACGTTGTTCATATTGTTGATGAGAATAATCTGCAAGAAATAAAAGTTATGACCATCTTGATTTTTTTCGCCATTTAGATAAATAAAATGCTACATATAATTTGTACATTACATTGATTCTACGTACATATATTTATGGATTTATTATTTTCAACGTTTTCTTCTAAAAGGTGCCCCACAAACAGCAGCTGGTCTATCTGGTGACTGCACTTTTGAAATTGATGAATGTGGTTGGGCGAATGTCGGACCTGCCTCAAGGACGGATGAGATGGATTGGGAAAGAAGGCTTGGTTCCAATGCGAGAACACCGATTTCTGACCACACACTCGGCTCTCCAACAGGTACATAGCTTCCACTGCTACTACTATACTTTCCTTTTGGCTGTTCAGGTTAGCCACTAACGGGACCTTGGTGATTTATGGTAAACCGCTAACGACCGTTACACTACCTTGCAATCTTTGGGCTTATATGCGTTATGCGTTTGACTGAAAAAGAACGAGGAAAAGCAGGAGATGTAGCTCGTGGTGTAATATGTATTCGATAATCATTGAACCTTCAATTATTATGAAACAAAGCACATCTCTCTAAATAACTTACAACTACTTCAACAACAACAACTACTACGCACGTGTTTTGTAAACTTGTCTAGATTGTTTTAAAACTTGTAAAGGTTCATAAAATTTCAAACACTATGTTGTCACTTAATTAGGGAACTTCATGACGCTAAGTGGTTTGAGCGTTCAGCGAGCAGGGGATCGAGCATGGATGATTTCACCACCTTTTAACGGCTCAAGTAAACCGAGATGCATTTCGTTTTGGTAAGCTTATAGTTTCATACGACGGGGTAATGCAAAATCACATAGCAAATGAAAACTCGGCAGTTGTCAAATTAAAGAATATTTCATGTTAACTTTTTTTATATTAATATGTCAAAATTAATTAAGGTACTACATGCACGAGCCGTTTATCGACACAACGGGCCCTAGTTTGGGTGGCCTCAAAGTTTACACCAAGCCGGCACCCAGTGCGAGCAGCAATAATGACTTGGCTTATCATCAACCGAAAATGACCCCTGTTTGGAGGCTGTACAATCAACAAGCTCCTGTTTGGAAATATGCGCAGGCGAAATTCATGGAATCAGAGCCCGTTCAGGTACACTTCATTTCATAATTTTCCTCTATCATTTATTTAACTCCGAGTAGTCCCACGCTCATTTCTCAAAGCTCTGTTGATTTCCGCTTCTGATTAATCATTCATCTCAACTACATAATCACAACAAACCATATGGAAGCAAACCACCCGCTATCAATCTCTCATCCTATCACAAATCTGATGACATTTAAATAAAATGACCCGAGTAAAAATGATTCATTTAGCTTTAATATCAAAAGCCGTTCATTACTTATTTATTCTGCTTTCGTTTGCTCATTTGCGGTCATATAGTCCAAATTAGGAAGATCACAAGAAATAACGAGTCATTATTATACCAACCACTTATTAGCCTAGAAGCACATAGCTTGTCGTTGTCATCTAATTAATCCCAATTGTTCATCAGTGCCAGTGCATTCATCTCTCAATTCCTTGCTTCATTGAACTAACCGGAGATACTTACTGCGAAAATCTGCTTCTGTATTGAAATCAATACTCCACAAATGGAATGAAAAATACAGGAAAAAATATGCTACATAATCAATCAACACAGCTGGGTCTACAATAGAATGAAGAAAAATGACATTAACATTTGTTCTGTAATGCACAATTTGACTTTAGTGCAGAAGAAAAAGTATATCTCTCATATTTTTCGTTCCTCTTTTCTCGATAGATCGTCTTTGAAGGCATCCATGGATCTAGCAGAGCAAACGGATTTGTTGGTATTGATGACATTGCCTTTTTCGAAGGAGACTGTACACGTAAGCTCACGAATATACGCATTTCCTATTTATTTCTCCTTACTGTTAAGTTTATACATCCAAAACCTCTAGCTATACATACGATAACAATAATCATAATAATTTTGCCTTTCCTTAAAAAAATTTACTGCGCTTTACATTGCAAGTGATTCAGTGTTCACTTAACAGTATTCCGTATTCCTTCTATGCCCAACCAAATTGTTGCTGCTGCTGACGTACTTCTTTCCATTTTTCTTGGAAGAAAACCATCATATAATTCACGATACAATCACTTTTTAATCAAATATTTGACTCTATTTGCAGCCAACACTTTCGTACCCTTTAACACGTTGAAACTTTAAGACATATTTTGTTGCATTTCAAATTTATTTGCACCATTCAAAAAAATCTGTCAAATCGTCAACTCACATCTTTTGAAATACCATTCCTAGTTCCGTTCTTTTGTCCCCTCTTCTTTCTCGAAATACATATGTAGGTATTAATGGCAGGATCCTCTCGCAACAGGAAAACGGTTACGTTACGTAGGATCCTACATTCATACCTTATAACTTATTTCCGAAACTTAAATCAGGATAATGAATAAATACGTAAATGCATACGGCTTCCTTTTCATTTTGGTTTATTTCACTGGTTGTGATGATGGGGTGGCGTTGGCGGAGATGCTATGTAATCCCTCTATTATTCTGTATTATTTGTAAAAATGTACTCTTCTAACATAATATGAAAGTAGTAGTCAAGTAGTAATAATACTTATAGTGTGTTGTAAGAGTGTAGACATAGTAATAGATTAGTAGTCTTTTGAAAAAAGTAAGATTAACTCTCACTTTGCCTTCGTCTCCTTCATCTCTGAACAAGAAAAGGAAGCATGTAAAGTGACTCTCTTTTGCTGTTATTCATTTTACTTGGTGATGCAGGCAACACGTAACTTTTGTTATACGTAACGTTGTATGTGTATTCTTGTGTTGATTATATGATGATGATGATGATGTGCTTTCTTACTATAGTTCTTCCATTTTTTACCTGACTCTCTGGTAAAGAGCTTTGCTTTTTCGTCTGTAGAATTCAATTAATATACGAGCCTAGTGTCTTCTTAATCTTAGCCAACAGCATAATATTTTATCAGAGTTGCAAAAAAAATACCACCTACTTTTAAAAGAGAACTTTACCCACACCCCTTGATATAGTCGCCATTAAAATTTGCAGTTATTCTTATAGAATCTCTTGCAAACCTGACCCTCAAGAAAATCATGTCTTATTCTACCCTTCTTATAGACTTTCATAATGCCCCAAATACGGCAGAAGAACACATTCAACTATTAAGAACTACACGCATTATCCATACTTACGACTGCCCGTGTTGAATTCCTTACATGTATTGAAGACATCTATTTTTCGACCCTTTTCTTCTCTTACTTCTCATCCATCTGTCTTTGTCACTGTTAAGCTTTTTCCACCTATTCATCACTTTTATATTTTTTCTGTTCAGACTTCACCTTCCCTTTCTGCTTTAGTAAATCAAATTATAGCAACGTGAATTAAGCATTACTTACTTTTGCTTGCTAATTCATGCTCTTTCTGTAATCGTAACAAATACTATTTGTGACGATGCATGTAAAGGTAGCAGAACTCGTAGTAAGTTGTTGTTCGATTTTATACTCCGTGCCAAAATTTTGCGGTTTTCATTTCAATTAAGCTAATTCAATTTACTAGGCAGTGTAAACTTTAACATTTAAAAATTCTCCACGTGTAGATTGATTTGCCAAAATAAATAGTTGAATCAGTATTATTTTAGATGGTAACTGGTATCGCACATACCACAAGTTTTTGCATGGATGCCTGTTTTATTAGGATTCAACAGTCAAAAACCCCGCGTTTGTTTGTTATGGTATTGTATACTTTTAAAATTTAATTATTTCCCTTTTGGTACAACTCCGTATTTTAGTTGTCCAATTAACAGCAAAATATAATGTGGCAGCATTGGAATAGTAGATGACGATGATGGATGCATGCGATGTCGATGTTGTTATGACTATTTGTTCTATGCCAATAGTATATTTTAATTTTACTTGTATGTACTTAGAATTTATGCTGACATTTAGAAATGAAATGCGTAATCAATACGAAAGTGCCTTGTGGGTTTTTTGGTTTTCACCAGTTTTGTTTTCGGAATTCATTTTTGTCGAAATTTCTATTGCTATGGTTTCCCTTGATTTAGTTAGCCTTGGATTTGTTAACTATGTGTTTACAGAATATATTATAGTGTATGCAATGTAATATCCAAATTTTATTGTCTACATATTTCTATTTAGCAAAACACTTATTACCAACTTCGCCGTGAAAATGTATAATTGTGGTACCTGGAACACTGTAAAACATTTCGAATGAATACATATTATATCAGATTTTAAGTCATAATTGGTAATGATGCGCATAGCTTTCCACGTAAAAAATTATCTACGACTTATTTTTTAAAAGCTACTTTTCACAAAATATGAAAACTCAACAAATAATAATATTTCATGGACGTAGCAAAATATCTCTATTCAAATATCACAATGTCCTTTTTTGTTGTGTTTCTTTGTAAGTTATGTGTGTGTCCTCTCCTAATGGTGTGCTTTCTCAGAAAATTTATCGTTCCAGGAGAGATGATAAACGAGAAGAAATTTGTTTTCTCCTTACTTTCTCCCTTCCTCCTACACACCAGCGAAATACAACACACAATGCATATATAATACCAGCATATTTTGAAGATCAAGTGAAACAAATACTGCCAACACTAATATTATAAATGAATACAATGACTTTGCATCATGCAATTTCATTATTTTTTCACTTTCTGAAAAGCTGTTATGTGTATTTGTTTCGCTATAAATCTGTGCCTTTAAAATGAAGAGGTATAAGGTTGCATCTCCAGTTCTGTTGTCTATGAGGGTTTTAGTATGCTCGAAAACCTGACATTGAACTTCTTCTATTCTCTTTTGTTTTATGCGGCAAACCTTCCTTGAGGCAAGTTGACTATGTAACTTGCCTAAAAACAATACCTTTCCTTTAACCCTTCCTTTGAAAAAGACATTTTTTGTGAGTGAAATCCTATCCATGCAGCAGCAGCAGTCGTGTAGGCAATTTATTCTTTTTATTCTTGACTGTCAGAAAAATGCAATGAAAAAAGATATTTTTCACCTTGAAATTTTTTTCTTGATAGATACAGATTGTGATATGATATGGTGCTGAGCAGACTGCTTATATAATGTCTTGCAATGCCCCAATTACCATCTAAATAACCTCCCAAGCTCATTCCTTCTGGTATTTTCTTCTTTTTGGTGTTTAGCTATGCCAGACAGTGCATATGTAAATGAAGGAGAATGTTCGTTCGAGAAGGACATGTGTAGCTGGAGGAACACCACTGGGGATCTTGTCTACCGATGGCAATTGGCAACGATAACTAGGCGCCCTGCCAATCTTCCAGACAAGACATTTGGAGCGCCAGGTTTGTTGTAATATAATTTGTAATATTTTGTATTTCATGTATTGCTTATAATACAAAAAAAAATTAAACTTCTCAATCGAACATTTTTTATTTTGCAGTTGGCTATGCGTATTTTGACATATTCAGTCAGAATCCCCAAGGACCACCGGTCCGACTGGCATCCATGGTTCCTGCAACTGGGGATAGAATGTGCTTTTCATTTTGGTAGGTTTCATATGTTTTTATCCATCATGTCAACCAACTACACGTTCGATACTATTTCATCCGCGAAATAGTATACGCTCAACAAGATTTTTTCTTCATTTTTCATCGTGTTATAATATTTAATAATATGCTTTCGTGCAAGAGAGAGGGTTTCGTAATGAAAACTTTCACTGTAACTTGGTGTCTCTCTTATTACTACTTGTACTAGGTAGTTGAATGAATATGGCTTGATTTTTTACCACATTGATTGCTTTTTTTCCTTGTCTAAATTTTCATACGATATGAAACCGATAGCTTTCATGTAACCCAGTCTAGAGTCGGTTGTATTACTCCAAGTATATGTTTTTATTCTATTTTCAGGTACGCTGCATTTGGAGCAGGAGAATCTACCGTACTTCGTGTACTAACTGCGGAGCCGAAGTCTCCAGATTCTGAGTCTTCATCAGACGACGACGAAGGAACTCAGGTAGAATATTAGGAAAAAAGTTATAACCATCCGCATATTCAATTTCATTTGTGCTTGTTTTCTCGTTGTATAGTTTTCTATTAAACAGAAAAACTAAAAAAAAAGAGAGATCAAGTTTTGCTGCTATACCAGTTATGCAGTTTAGCAAAAGCAGCAGCATTTTTTGTGCCAACTTTGACTTTATTGCTTTTAAATTGAATTATATTTGAAACTGATCTCAATTTATATCTTTCCTGGAAACCAAACATGCACATTCCCTTAAATAAATTATGGAATCAAACGACAGGATAGAGTATAAGAAGCATATGAGTGTACTATTTACTTGAAACCTTTTTTGTTTCATTTTTTTCTGCCCATCCGTGCAGGTATGGAAGCTTACAGCTGAACATCTTAACACGCAAAGTCCTGTGTGGCGCCCAGCGCAAGTATCCATGGATGGGTCAAATCCCATGAGAATCATTCTCGAAGGTCAAGCAAATAACGGAGGCTTTGCTATTGATGACATAAGTTTCCATCCGGGCGAGTGTACTAGTAAGTGGCCATGTTTTAGTAATAATGCAAAGATGAAATTAAACCATTTAAATTATCATGCATTCGTGATTGTAACTACAACATCGCGTATACACTTCTTATAGCCTTAAGTAGAACAGTAAAAATTTGAACATTGCATTCCCCTCACATTATTAATCGTGTTTGGAGAGAAGAGACTACATGATATTTATTATCTTATCTTCTCTCCTTTCGCTTACTTTACACATGCCACCATCATATAACTATAGAAAGGCATACTGACACGCACTGCTGCACTGAACATGCACAATGAGAACACGGATGAAAAGATGACGCAAAATACGAGATGAGTTTTTTGTGTGATGATGATTGCAATTTAATGTATAATTTCTTCTTTCCTTTTTTCAATCTTCTTCCTTTTTTTCATTTTCTTCTATATTTTCTTCTATTTGTTTAGTCCGACCTAAGGAAGCTGGAAACACGGAGTAAAATGAGAAGATGAAGCAAATGGAAAAACATAAAGAAACATGATAGTCTGAGAGGAGGAGAGAAAATGGGGTAATTATAATGAGTGGGTAAACATGGAGCGAATCTATGGTCCGAATACATAAGCCATAATACTACAAAATTTGGAGAAAATAAAGTCAGTCGGATCCTTTTTCTACGATTATCAATTTCGCATGTCTTCTTCTTTGCAGTCGCCGCTACTTATTGGCAGTGCTGCATTGGCTTTTCTTCAAAATATTCAAGTCATCTTTTGGAGCTGATTAAAGAACATATGTATGTACATATTTTAGTTTAAAGGACGGAATCAAAATGAAAAGTGAACTACATAATAATTTGTCAATTTTAAGCAGATAGATAATCATCTTCAAGGATTCTTGAATACATTAATAATCATTAACTATTAGTAAATATTTATATATATCACAATCACATTCTTATATGATTTGATAAAAACTTATATTATGTAAATACACAGCGATTTTACACATGTACACTTTTTATTTTAATCTATCGTAACTTTAGGAGTCAGAGGTGTCAGGTTATATAAGAACTTTGTATATCCATATTCCATACTTATAAGTACAATGCAAGCACAAGCAACAACAGAACATTGTTTGCTACACTAAAAATTGGGTATAGGGATTAGCTACTTTAGATTGTGTGCTATATCGGTGTCTCCATTTGTTTTTAAAAGTCATCAGATAGATATCTATAAGCAATACTAAAGCGTGTTAACAAATGCATCGTACACAGTGCATACTTCACTCTACATTTTACTACATAATCTATTTTCTCAACAATGACAAATTGAACATCTTCAGAGCTGCTGCGATAGTGTTTCTGCAGAGTAAATAGCTGCTTCTTGTATTGAGGCTTCAGCGTAGCTTTCATTCTACTTTTGCCATCCATACAGCAATCTCAATAGACTATGAGTCAATGAGTGAGAGTGTTAGAGCATCATTTATTTTACTGCTAGAGATGAAAACGCTGAAACTGTGCAATGCACGAATGATGAAGAACGTCCCTGAAAAAGTTGCACTTGTGTAGAAAATGCATAAACATTATACATACCAACTACCTTCATTTAGGATAGGATAAACGATGGATTTATCAACTAGGAATTCTAGGTGTATAATTTATATTACTATTGGTGCAAGGTTGTAAAAACGATCTCATTCAGGAAACCGCATGTAAAATTTTCAGGAAAATGCCTAATGGGAAGGCGATGATTGGGCTTTGGTTTAATTTTGTTAATTCATACTGTTGTTATTAATGTTGTTGTAAAGTAGTTATATGTGTATGCATGTTTGAATGTGCTTGCTACTTGATGGCTTCGAAAGGTGTCATCATAAAAAAATTACTCCATTTAGAGAACACTTTGGAATGCAAGATGTACTAATAATATATGTACCGATAACATTGTAAGCTGATATACTGATGTATGTAGATATTGTGTACCTTTGTATGTAGACGTTAGAGTTAACAATGACAAACGGAAGCTGTAGTTCCTCAAAAATGTGTATTGAAATGAAGAATGATGAAGAGTGTATTTCTTATTTGTACTTTTTACAAATTCAAAAATACTATAATTACTAGTATTCGGGCTGAAAAAGCAAATTAGTGTATGTAGTATTAAAAAATTAGCTTGTTAGTGTTAAGATAAATACTTAGAACTACAAATAGACTTTAAGTTGAAAATATTACTAGGCAATCTAATACATGCATAATGTTAATACATCGTTATTAATTATGAGATAAAATAATATCTCTTGGTGACAAATGTGTGATTTTTGACAGACTTTCAATAAAAGTTGTAAAAACTTCATTATAAATGTATAAAGCATATTATATTAAACATTAATAAAAGCATAGACTATTGAATTTAACTTTTTCGTAGTTTGTGTGATGATTTTAGTTTTTGACCACAATCAATTTCAACAGCTCAATCGGACAGGTGTTGCTTTAAACATCGAAACCCTTTTTCAACTCATAGTAAAAAGCTGGCTGAGTTTGTGCATTTTTTTACAGCTCCAATATATCCTGCATTCATTAGCTCCGACATTAGCAAAATTTACTTTTTTATTCATCAACATTCATATTGCAAAAATGGTAGTTAGTGACTGGTAAAACGTTGCTTTGGTGATTTATTAGGTTGCACTGATGTATTAACTGGATTGCAGATGTTTGGAAGTTTATTAGGCGTGTTGCAGAAATAAACTTGAAAAATTGACAACTCAACAACATAATCTCATCATCATTTTTCCGTGTCTGCTACGTCATCACGTTGGCAAAACCTGTGCATTAACAAAATGAAAAATTTGGAAAATCCCGTTATTCCCTTTTCTTAGAATGGAATGGGATGGTTTACGTGGTTGCAGGGAGGATGGTGTGTAATATTTTGATATTTTGAGGGTAAGTTGCTTTTTCACATATAGGTAATTCTCTAAGAATAAAGCGTTAGTGATATCCGAGTAAATTAGTTCTGAACAAGCTGAAAACATTTTTACATACTTTGTACTACTGCTATTATCATTATCTCCAGCGCATATGTATAAAGATGAGAACTCTATCCCTAATAATTTATTTTTCTCACAAAAGCAATCTGTTTTATGAGTGAGTTGCATTCATTTGCGTGGTAACGACCAACGACTAAACATCATAGACATGCACATGCACGGAAACATGCCATCACTACAACTTGAAGCGTCGAAAAGCGTCCGAGATGAAAAGATGTCGCGTGCTTCACCTGCATAAAGGCATTATCGCCCTATCAAAATAGCCAGTTGCTGTGGTGTGGAAAAGTGTACCCAAGTCGCTGGTACCACCAAGTAAGCTAAAAGGTTTTAACTTTTAAGAAAGACTTGAGGGAAGCTCAGACAAGCAAGAAAGTGCTGCCTTTCTCTAGAATGGCAACAATTGGAGTCATCAGCATCATCGCTAAGAGAATGTCAGAGCAAAAAAAAGTAGGACAAAGATTACAAATAAAAGCGTTGTCATTGTAGTAAACTAAACAAGAAGCTACAACTCTTGTTGCACAGCCACAGAAGATTACTAATCGGGAAGAGTGGAGATCACAGAGAGAAATGAATAAATGACTCATGTGATTGGTTCTTATGTAAGTATTTACAAAAGATGCACTAGTTTTGGCTAAGCAAAGTACTAGAAATAGTGAAAGGGTAACGACAAAATAAACTGCAATCACGGATCCTATCATCTTTCTTTAAAAAGTTTGGAGCTGATAGTGTCACATCGTTGTAATTCCTGTTTCGAAACCTTCATGAATGGACAAGCAAAATATTAATTGTTCGCGTGCAATAAAACCTGCAATGTCTACAAGCATTAATGTTCATTATGTAATGCAAAATACAAAGTAGGTAATATACAGGTTTATGCAATAATGTTTGACATGAAGAGTCAAGTGGTTGAGAACCAACAAAAGAGGCTCTTTTAGTTTTTAGTACCTTTTCTGATTGAGAAAGACTACCCTGATAAGATTTGATACAATAATTACTATTGTTGTTTCAATCAATCAATGATTATTTTTGGATGATATCTAGATATAAAAAAATGCAACCAATTAGCATGCGCATTATTAAAACTCGTTATTCCCCACTTTCATACCAACAGGTGCTACGTCAGGTACTTCAGGTAGAACAAGTAAAACAATAAGTCGGTTTTCATTAAGTCCGGCATGTTTCGTAATATAACATCTAAGAGTACTTCTCTCCGTTAAATATTGCAATTACTCTGTTCCGTATCTTCAATTAATCTAATTTTTTTAAGGTAGAAAACTTCCGAGAGGACACAAGATTACGTGTCCTTCTCTCTTAAATATACATGTACATCGTACTTATTAACTTTGTGACTCTGCTTACCTCTTAATATACTTAGCTTGAAGAGGATATCCTTGAGGGAACGCGTTAAGTCAAGTTTTATTATGCAACAACATAAACAACAATGAAAAACTATCGAATTGTGTCAACCAAGAAGAAAATATACCACTCCTAGTCTGCGAAAAAAAATAAGCGATTCTTTTTTCTTTACCTATTTCTTCCATGCTGATTCTTAAAATTGTTATTTTTCCATAAACACTTTTCAGACATTACTCAACACACTCATAATTCATTAGCATATTAACAATGAACGTGCCACCATGCATCACCACCACCACCGATTTTAACAATCGCCTCTGTTTTGCAAAAGAATTCATCACCATAAATAAAACACCGCACCAGCAACCGCATCCAAAAAACAAGGACTGACCAAGCATCAATCTCATCCCGTGACAAAAAACGCATTAGTGCTAAAGCAGGTAGCAATAAAGCAGCAAGCAAGGTTTTCTTGTTTCCTTTGATCTTCAAAATTGAAAGAAAGGCTGTTGTGATGTTACAGCGTGAAACATTTTGTTACCTCTTGACAAACACAGACTCCAATCTTACTACCCCTACTACTTCTCCGCTTCTTTTGTAAGATCCCACTTTAAATAGTATGAATTTATTTCATGATGATGTTTATGACGACCAAAGAACCATGCCGAATCGTCTCAAGTAGGAAAAATACCGTTTTCAATTGTGCGGAGGAGTTGAAAAAATTACGCTGTAAAAAACGCAGAAGCCATTGGTATTTCAAGCCAAAGCCAAGTCGAAGTCACCATTGATGACACTTTGTTGTGAAGGAACATGTATGTTGGTTATAAATTGTTAAAGTATTAAGGCGCATTATGAGCTTTAGTGAGGAATCCTGTAAATTGAACAGTTTTTCACTTAAATTGTATAGCGACGAAATAATTATAATTAACTAGGTGAGCGAGTAGTTTCAGCTCGATTCAAGCGCCTGGAGAATGGAAACGGAAGTATAACCCGCGGGATGAAAGTAAAAGGATGAATTTATAATCAGCATTCTAGGACTTTTGGATCTTATACTCAATTTGAATCTTCATGTAAATTGCAATTGTCTGCAAAATTCACTCCGCAAATGCAAAGGAAGATGATGTTGTTGTTGTCTTTTGCGTACTGTGTATTATACGTATGACGTACTAACGTTTATTGTCAAGCAGATAGTTTATCAAGTTAGCACTAATTCCATTTCTAAAGATTTTAATGGCATTAGTAGGAAAACAAGCTATAGAAGAAAATTGTTCTACTCTTTTCTAAAATCTCTGATGATGATGGTAGTGGGTAATTTAATTAATCCGTAAAAGCGGTCACGGTTGTCGCCACATGCATGGATGGAAGGATACACTAGCAACAGCAACAACTGACAATTATCCCTACGCATTTATTTGGCATTCAATTGGCGTATACAAGTTCTAGGATTTCGCGTTCGAATTACCTAATAACTACTTCGTATCAACGCTTTCGATTTCACTAGCTACAGTTTTTCAACAACACGGTTAAATTTGACGTTATTTATTCATGAAAATGAAAGATGTGTTTTAGGTCCACTCTGAGCTTGGAACAAGACATGTACTATGTACATTCTCAACATTAATAGATGTGTGGTGGTATAGTAGTGATATGTTTTGACAAATTGCAGTGCTGTCTAGGAAACGTGTTTCTTAACAGAGGGGCATTGAAACAAAGTACCTTGTTGACAACATTAACCAAAAAAGATAAATCGCTGATAATGAATTCCAACTGCAGCCAACCACTACTAGTGCAATTACCTTTCATCACACTCCCACAAAAGCAACAAGCTAATCTCATTTTGATTTGTTTTACATAATCTTGTAATGTTTCCATAAAAACTCATGTGAGAACTCGATGTAGATTGGATTTATAACATAAATTTATTCACTAGTGTAGGTATTTTATATGTAAACACATTAAAACCAAACTGCACACTTCAGTTTGCAATAATTTGTAATTTATAGTACGAAGTCTCGTAAAAATCAATCCAAAAAGAGGCTGCTGAAGATACTTTTTTCAAGAGATGCACCAACGCTAAAACAAGGCAAAGATGCAAAGATGAACAGATTCTCAAAATAATGCCAGCTTTGCAATGTTAACAGTACGTCACGGATACCATGCGTTTGTCAAAATACCCCGAGATTATGTTTGACTCTAAAATGGTCGGAATTTCTCAAATAAATAACTATTGCATTATGCAGTCGCCTGATAGTTCTCTTTCTCTGCAGTCTGCATCATGATGGCTTCAAATTTAAGAGAAAATGAAAGTACAAGGAGTCCGTATAGCAAAATATTTATGCGTTACATAAGTACGAGTATATTAAATCGACCGTTATGGGCACTTCATACGGTTGCGTTTTCAATAAAAAACGGAAGCAAATATTATGCTACTTTAGAATAGGTAGGTATAGCAGTGCAGACAAGTAGATTCGCCAACTGTCATGCAAAATGTTACCAGTAATAGAGCAAGAAACTTTAGCATTGCTTAGCATCTGTATAAATAGGTAACACTTTATTTATGGATAAGCGCAAGTACTACTTAAACCATCATAAAAGCACTTGATCGTCTTCGTGCATAATTTTGAGTATGTGGCTGTTTATTGACCAAGCAATGATGCACTGTGCCATGCCACCAAACTGTTTTGAAGATGTCCAAATTCTTTTGAAAGCTTCATGCTCTGTGTCTGTATCAGAGTTTTATAACACATACCTACCCGATACATGTATGATGCTATTTTTAAATATGTAATAAACGCAAATGCGTACACGTAATCGTTGCAAATAAATTTGCTGCTATTTAGTACTGACAAAAACTTACACAATATACGAGTCTGTCCGTTAATGACAGCAACTTTTAAAGTTTTAAAACATTCAGTGGTAATGCATTGTCACACATACAAACACGTACGAAAACGTATTACCGAATCCTAACAATGTTTCAATTCTTCAAAAACTGTGGATTATTGGCAACAACATCAATACATTTCCTATCAAAGATTTACTTCATGACTTTATAATTTAATGATGGGAATACACTTATTGAATGTTTCAAAAGCCTGTAAGGTATCACAGGTATCAAACTTTTAAAGCACATAAATGTTATGCAAGCTTCAAAATACCTAGTCAAAATAAAATCTTGGTCCTTACCTTCGTCATGATTACTTTACTTACTACTTCCTCACATGTACCAGAAATCGCCAATCCATCAGTTACCTATATTTAAAGCCTGTATTCCTTGTCGTTATTCTCCTCCTCTTTGAAAACTGAAGAAGGTCTTCTCCTCGTATATAAACAACAGGGGTTTTCATATTCACTCCTCAGTCGATGTTCAACTACTTTTTAAAAATCTCATGGTTTTCTACTGTAAAACTTTAAAAGCTGATATACCTATAATTTAGTAGTGAAAATGGACTTTTTGTTTTGATTGTGAATAGTCTCTCACAAGAGAGTCTAATTGTTTTTGTTTTGTTAACTAACACTTGTGAAAGGCCATCACAAATATTTCCGAGAGACAGAAACATGAAGACAATGATTGTGGTTTACAAGTGCAAATTAGTTTGAAACCATTTCAAAAAATCATTAATTGCAGCGGAATGCTATAGCCAGAATTTAAGTTTTTTAGTCAGAAGCTCGATTGTTATTTGTTTTAGTAATTAAATAAAATCGCTCTTCAGAGGAGAGGCCCACGAGCGATTGGATACTTACCATACTGGATAGAGAAGAACAATTTCCGTAACTTCTTTAGTTTTTTGGATGTCAAACTTCCCACTGCTTTTATTCCTTTAATTTCTAAACAATTAAATATCCTTTCTCTTATGGTATACGAAACGAAACGACACATCTTGTTTCCCATGTATCCAGATACTTTTTTCCATACCACTCTTGCCAACATTTTAAAGGGAAACAAAAACTGTTCTAAAGTTGGTCTGTGTTAGCTTTCCTAAGAAAGGAAGAAAACGACGCAACCATTCAAATTCATTCAAACGTACATTCGTTGGGCAAAACAAACAACATGACGACAGAGATGGGATGATTACAATAATAAATTCTTTTGTTTGATTTTACTCTCGAGACGAGGAAGCACAACTTATCTGTAACGGTCAATAGAGCGGTGACGGTGAAAACCTAAAACGAGTGTTGCAGTGGAAATCGATGAAAGTTTTGAATTCAAACGAATCGCTTTAAATTTGATGGAAATTTCATGCATAGTTCAAAGTAAATGTCTGACTTTTTATGGAGATTAGGAGGAATTTAAAGAATTAAAAAAAGCCTTACACACGAGTGACTCCTACTTCGACTTGTTTCCTTTTCAAGATTTTTTGAATACGGTTGTTTGTTTGGTGTTGTGTCTGGGGTTTTGTATAAATTGTAGGTTTATTGGAGCATTGAAAGATTTTTCTTTCTGGAGATTTGGAATAAAAGCAACATTGAAAAGTTAGTTTTTGAGAAAGGAAGCAGAGGACAAAAGGGAGAAGAAAGCAGGAGAGGTGGGGAGGTGGTGGAGGAGTGGGTTGAATCAAAATTGGGAAGTTGGCTGAGAAGAAGTGGAAAGTGTTGGTGGAAGTGGTTCAAAGACGAGTGGAGAGAGTGGCTTTTGAAGATACTATAAAAGTTGGAGAGAGAAAGAAAAGGTCACTGGTAGGACCAACTACTTGAATTTAACGACAAACTTTGTGGAGGGAAGTGGAAAGCATGGTAATGATGATGAAGCTGAGAACTGAATGGAAACGGGAGGCAAGCTTTTTGGTGAGTCATGTATTTTTTTCTATGCAATTTTGCGGAATAACTCAAAGTTGGTTGATTGTTGAAACTTAGTTGCCAATCAAGAAAGAGGTTTGCCTATACTGATGAATGCACTGCTGGGGTTAATAATTATTTGCGACAAAGTATTTATTTCTCGCTACGATAAGCAAGCTCCTTTTTAATTGTATGAGTGTTCAGCTTATCTATTTATCTATCTTTATGCATATTATTGTACAAGCGACAAGCCATGTAGTGCCTCCAGGGAATCCAAATATATTTTTTCCTAGTGGAATTCTCATGATACCCTCGAAAACTATTTCTCTCGAAAATAAATGTAGTCGCTGCGCTGCTGTGATCCAATTATACAGTCTTAATTTTAATAAAAGAGTCACGTATCCCACAAATACAGCCTTAGCTCTTCAATAATTCTTTTGAAGTATTCTGGTTCTGTGACCGCAATAAGCCTATTATTACAACCATTGACATTGTTAATCGGATCTACTTTTTTTTCATTAGAGGCTTTTCAGACCAGCTTATATAATCTGCCGATGAAAATACAGTTGATGGTAGTAATGGCTTAAAAGTTGTGTAATAATTACAAACTGAGTCCTGTCTGAATCTCAGGAATATTCGTTATGTTTCACAAGACCCCAGAGACTGGGTTTTTTAAAGCAGTTTCAAGTTTTTGCAATCTTCATCCGTGTTATTGTGAACAAAACAGTCACTGTTGCAAACAGTGATTCAAATCAACGAAGCATTTAGTATGGTTTTAGATTGTTTCTTCTTTGACTACTTATTGCATCCGGTTTATCGTAATTTTCTGTTTTGCATTGTTTCCCTAGAGCTTCTTCTTCCTCTTCTTTTTCACTACATCATTTCTCTTACTGAGCCAATACGCGGAGCCTGTATTTGCAGGCTCATCTCCTT
This sequence comes from Willowsia buskii, assembly GCA_034700685.1. Taxonomy (NCBI): domain Eukaryota; kingdom Metazoa; phylum Arthropoda; class Collembola; order Entomobryomorpha; family Entomobryidae; genus Willowsia; species Willowsia buskii. Next base: position 4,959 of record JAQIXW010000060.1, on the reverse strand, counting down.
CATCAACCTTACCTAGACGAGCTTTTGTCCATGGAAATAGTGAACGACTGAAGAAATCTCCTTCACTGCTTTCCACGTCTTCTAGTCGTCGTAAGGAATGGAAGCTTTCCCCTGCTTCCTTAAACTCGTCTCGAAATGCGAGACAAGTTCCGGAAATCCCTGCTCTTTACTCAGCTCCGCAAAAAATCCCAACTCCAGATCTTCCAGCTTTGTACTCCGCACCAAAAATCAACTCAGATTCGGAAGATACGCAGAATGAGGTGGACTCGAGGCAAGCCACTACTGAAATCACTGTTGGCGATGATGCTGATGAGGAAGACGAAACATCATCGGAAGACTATCAATACGGTGTTCCCACAGAAAAGTATCCGATGATGAGTGATGACTCCAATAATAATCAGGAGGACTCTCCCAATAACGACTACCCAACAGATTCCCCGTTGCCACAAGCAACATACCTACCACCACCAGTTGGCAGAACAAATGATGTGGAGTTTGATGAAGATGAAGAAAATAATGCTGACGATGAAACAACTGAAGACTCCTATTCCGCATCTTCTGGAGGATATGGGGATAAGACTAACAACGAGCCTAGCTCTCAGTATGGTCCTCCACAACCAAACAACAGAAAAAATGGGAATGGGAACGGTGCCAAAAAACGAAAAATGCAGTCCTCCCCCACCACCTCCATGTCCTCACGTGGTGGTGGTAATAATAGAAGCCCTTCCGACCAGCAGCAAATTGAAAACAGTCTGCAACCAATGACCCGTCAGAATCATCATCAGGTAACAACAAAATTCTTCTTTCTTTCTGAAAAAAAATCATGCCATTTAGTAATAGAAAATATTTGAAATTACGTATATATTTTATCATCACCGCATCACTAGACATTTTTTAGTAGTTGGCCACTGGGACATGGAAGAATTATTATTATGAGTCTCTCCAGCAAGTTTTGAAACAAGTCTTTTAACAGAGTTGAGTAATATTGTCGACAGGACTTGAGAGAATTTTAGTTGCTTTCATTTTATTTCACAATGGAATTATTTGCCATATAAGTTCACTTTTCCTTTCTCGTCATCATCATCATCCGTGAAAACGGAGAGAAGAAAAGAAATAAGAAAGAAATGATGGGAGGAGGTGAGCATAAATCACAGTCATAGTTCTTGGCGAGTGAGCATAAAATTGGTGTAGTGGTGATGGTCGCTGTGTGAACCTTATCGAAAAAAGGGATAGCGTCATTCTTCGAGATTCTATAACTTTTACTGCATTAGTGCATTCCAACTAAGGATAAGGGGGAAACTGCGTAAAAAGTCATAGGAAGCAAAACCATACATATTTTCAGGCTCGAATGGAATTCCTTATAGCAATTATTATTAGCTTTGTCTTTAGCCGAAAAACGTCCGTTCCAAAACTGTACATTCAGAGATTCTCCTGTATTGTCATTAAAGCTAATTCTAGATATCTTTAAAGATATTTAAATGCATGCTCAGGCTAACTTTCTAAAATCTAAATTGTCTGGTTTAAATATACCGCAGCGGATGCAAATAAATCGCAAAGAGAAAAAAGGTTCTGCCAAAGTTTGCTAAAAAACGTGATGAAAATGTCCCTTTTCTCGTAATGAAGGGAAAAGCACACATCTTCGTTGATCTCCCCTCCTTTTTTATTTCCTCAGACTTGAGACTTTTATTTCATGGTCAGTGATGTTTCTGGAAATAAAAGGGGCGTATCACGTATTATTCCTCGGGTATATAGAAAAAGGAAAAATACCAAATAACCTTTCACTTTGATTCTCTTTTTCACGAGCAGATTTATCATTGGTAATAATGATGGCGAAATTGCAAGTGGTTTTTAGCTTCAACTCTCTATCCATCTATTAAAGTGCTTCCAGTACAATCCTCTTGGCTTTGTCTTACTTGTACCGCTGTAGTGCTGGTGCTGCACTGCACCAATCTATAAAGAAGCCACAAAAAATTGGAAGTAACTTCTGCCTACTCGGTTTGTTGCGTTGGTGGAGAAAAAAGTTCCTTTGAAAACATGGATGTAAACACCAGGGTGTGTTTTTTACACGGATATGTATGAGACTCAATTCGGAAAACATGCTGGATAATTTTTTAACTCACATATTTCTCGTTTCTATTTGCACACCCTGAACAAGATCACAACCAAAGTACACAACTTTGATTTGTTTTTATCTTCTTCTTTAGTTCTTTGCTTTTTTGTGCTACTTGCCTTCACCACTAGTTAACTTTGTCCTTTTATAAAGATAAATACGCATGGGACGTAGATATGAGGAGAGCATTTCCAATCTTCGTCATCACCAACGAACCCAACATCATTAAACCAAAATCATCATGATCGATTCGTACTCATTAACTCTTACAAAAAATATCTACACATCCGACAACCGCACACTCCGCTTTCCATGGAACATTTGTCGTCGTCATCATCAGGGAAAAACTCTACCATTCAAATAGAGAACCCCTTCGAGGCTGTACACTTGTGTTGTTGGGAAAAGGCTACAGAGCATTTATACGAACTTGTTTCTTCCTCGTTCATGATTTTCATGATTACTACTACACACAAGACTTACAGTACGTACAAATGCAGTGGCGAGAAGATTACAGAAAAAAGCAAAGTCGTTTTGTGGCTTGATGTCGGAATGGGAATTGCAAAAGATTTTGTATAGGATTTCTTCGTCTTTCTGTATTCTTTTCTTCCTTGCTCTTGGTCTTCTATTCATTCCAATAGCCGGCAAAATCTCGTCATTTGTTTGGACGATAAAATAAGTTGTAAATAAAGCTTGCGTAATTGCAATCGGTTGATGGATTTCTTTTTCAAAAGGAATTGGACTCTGATGGTGGGAGAATCCTTTTCATCATCTTGTCTATTTTATCTTTGCGCTCTGCTTTGTCGCTCCCGTTGCATAATATTTTATATGGCAGGCAAAATGCAGGAATGAAGAAGGTAATGGGGAAATGAAGAAGAGTTTTCTTTACGGAGATGATGGATTACCTAATTGGATTTTGATTAGACTGGTTTTATTAGCAGTATACTTGGTGTTTGATGGGTGAATATATCCTCACATGACGCAAGGTATTTATAATCGAGCAAGTATTAATTACTCGTCAACTCTCTCAGAATGAAAAAGGCGAGGAAGTCCATTCCTTTTGATTTTGTCACCATTAGAGTCATCGTTGCATAATGCTTGTAATTCGCTGTGCTTAAATGTAAGTAAATTTGTACTGATGATGGTCAGCATCTGCAGAGATCCTGAAGTTATTAATGAATTTTCTATGATTTCCTGATTTCTATGACAAGTCATCGATCCGTGAATCCTGGGAAGTTTGCATCTCATTTTTCCGATTTCCGCTTATTCCCGAATGGTTATAAATGAAATATTGGACATTTTCCTGAGAAATGGAGTCTTAAATGTCGCTGTCAAAGGGATGAAAATAGTTCGACATTTTTAAAGATTCGTTCATGATAATCAAATTGGCCGCCTTAAAATACAAATCATAATCTACAAAAGTCGTGAGTGCCACTCATTCATATTGCATGGATGAATTGCTACGAACCAACAGCTACGAAATTCTGATGATCCTTATTTGTGATCAGTGATCAAGCATCTGTGTAGAAAAATTACTTATTAGAGAGAGGCATCAAATGAAAAAAGGAGATGATGAAAGTATGGTTAGTGTGTGATTCTCTGATGTAACGAGATTCTTCTTGGTCGTGTTATGATTTCGATGACGCTCGCACTCATCATCAATCTTCTCCTTATTATGCTTATCTTTTTCAACGAATGAAGTGCTAGTTTTGACATATGGTTATTTATTATTATTTTTATGTCCCATCATGACATATTGTTCATTTACATATGAATCCAGTCAAGACGACTGTCTGTCTGCTGTTGAGTGTGGCTCGACTGCACGCTACGTCGCAAAAATGTTAGTTTATTTATAGTAAAACTTCATATATACTCTTTAGGGTACCTTAAAAGATGATGTCATAATGTTATGCAAAAAGAGAAAATAAAAAAGAATGGTTCAATAAAATGAACCGTAAACACTCAAACTTCTTGGGAGTAGATATATCTAAGCATATATGAAAAGCAAATTGTGGTCAACAAAATAAAAGCGTACCTTATTATCGAGTTTTTACAGTAGTTTAGTGTTCGGCTATACATTTTATCATTGTTATACGACAGTCACCGTCTTTATATAAAATTAGTGATTTCAGTTTTCTTCAACTCTTCCATGTTATTTCTCTATGGTACCTTAGTATACGCAACAGCATTTTTATGGACGGTCTCATTATATCACCCACACAATTGTTTCTTCGATGAAGTTTTGGATGCAGTCATGTAACTTTAAAAAATTGCCAACTGTGAAGTCATCATCCCTCCGAAAGCATGAATACGACGGAGGAGACATCATGCAAAGATTTTTACTAGAACAAAGGATCACGGAGCATTGGCGAAAAATACAAATGACGAATTTACAAAGTTTAGTTGGCTGACTGACTGTCAGATATGAAGCAATGGCAGCTGCAAGCCAGAGAGAGACAAGGAGTGAAGAAAATGAAGACAGCATAAAGTTTTATTCATTCATTATTTTCCATTCTCATTCCCTTCGTTTTGCTGTCAGAAAAGGAATACAGGGTACAAAAACAAAACCATATAAACGCACATTCCCATTTGTTCATTGTCAGAGTGAAGGAAGGCATGTATGTTAATGTTGAATATCAACCGTTTTATGTGGACTCCTACAATATTTTTGATGAAGCTAATAATAAAAATGGCAGGAATCAAACTACCCTAATGACAGCTTCATATCATATAAGATTTACTACCTAAATTACTCACAGAGATTTTCTAACGAATAATGGCTAGAGTTGTAGATTTGGGAACACAGAATGATGTTATAGGAAACCTGCAATGTAGTGCAGAACCATGGTGAA
>JAQIXW010000059.1:0-61875 GCA_034700685.1 Willowsia buskii | reverse complement strand
GTATAAATGAGGATATGATGAGTTATTTAGGAGAAGATATAACAACCAGTAAGACTAATTACGACATTAAGATGATAAGAACCATATGCTACAGGCACAAAAATATTTGCACTGAACGCATGAAAGATTTATTGAATATTTCTGTTCTGGATTTTGTCAAGACAAGCTAACCACACTATATCAGGAACTTTGAATATAGGATCAAGCTACATATACCTTCAAGTGAAAGTAGTGCGAAAAGCACATATAATCCATACATATTTCCCCAGCCTATATGCTTATGCTACTATAAAGTAGGATGAAAACGACATCGTATCCTATTCTAAACTTAGAGACTATTCTAAATAACCAAAAAGTGTTGGTTTATTGAAGAAACGTCTACCAAAACTGTCTTGTTTTATTACAACACTATTAATCATAGTTAAAATATTTACAATTTATATTTATTCGTTTGTGACGAAATATTCATAGCAGAACCAAAGAGAAAAGTAATGAAATTGAGAAACCCTTCACGGCTTTTTTCACCACAGGCTGTTGGTTTTGTAGGCATGAGCAAGGCGATGGAAGCAAAAAAGTGTCCACCGGCTACTCCCATTCCGTGTTATTTCGGACCATTTTATGAATGAAATACAAGTCTTCGAAAACATATATTATGTAGATATAAATTTTGTTGTAAGCTTCTCTGTCCGAAATGCATTGTATCGTATCACTATCAGTAAATTATCTAGTATAACTCTACCCTAAGCTCACCAACCCAAACGCAACGGAGGTGAGAATATGTGCTACAACATATGCGAATGCTCATTCATTGCTTGCTTTTTAGCTCAATATATGGGCACATCTGTATAAATGCAAGAACATTTCCAAAAAAGTAAGACAAAACGGCAGACAACTAGTAACAGTCGTTCAAAGAAAATAGCGCTTCTCTTGGGAAATCCTATAAAGTAAAGAAAACAGAAGCTGACAAAATAGTCTACTGCGACAGATTGTCGATACAAACGTGAAGTAGAAACTGTTTTCTCATACATGCATGTATCTTCACACGATCGCACTCGTTTCTCTTCCTTTTCATTATCTCACCATAAATCTCCCCATTTTTAAAGCTCCAGAGAGATCACCCAATACACACATAACATTTCCTTAACAGAAAGTGACAATATATTATGCAGTATATAGTAATAGTAATATTACATACTACGCACCTTATTTTTTAACTGTCAGGGGCAAAATTGTTCGCCGAGAAAATAAGATCTTTAGCAAAGTATTTGGGTTTCACATACTCAGAGAAAACGGGAGACAAACGACAAAATTAGCTGAGCCTAACAATTAGGCGGAAAGCGTTGTACTTTCATACCAGCGAACGCACGCATCAGACAGAGACGGTACAGTTTATAACTTTTAGTTTAGGTAAGCAGCTCATAAAAAACACCAGTCACCAGTATGAGCAACAATAGTATGCGCGCTGCTAGCAAAGTACAGAGGTTGTATCGTTTAAGAGAAATAGTGCATCTCATGTAATTATCGACTTTTTTCTGCTCCTTTGTTATTTACCAGTTTGGATAGACTTTAAACCATGTTCTGGTATATTCCAAGTCTGTAATCCTTTTGTTTTTTCGAAACTTCCGCAAAAAAATTAAAACTTATCCTTTACTATATCTTATGCAATAATTTCCAAAGAAAAACTGTTTTTTCTACCTCATCAGAGTCTGTCAACCTCTGCATCGGGGCCGGATCATAAAAATCTTCACAGCAGGTTAGGCTAGAAATAATTGCACAGCAATAGCAATATACATTTTTCGACATTCACCGTCCCGTCATTTCGGGCATGCTCTTTTCCATATCATAGATTCAATACATACCTTTTTTCAAGATTCAAGAGCAGAACTTTCACACCATCAACATTTTTGATGAGCTCAAAAAGTTTATAATAGCAAAATAGCAATACATCAAAGAATGATTTCATTGGGATTCTAGATTATAGAGATCGTTAAATTTAATGGATTATGTTAACAAAATGACAACATAATGAATACAATGATTGATTAAGCACCGAAAGCAGCACACAAATTTCACACTGTGCAGTTTGTTACTATCTCAAGCATTCGCACCAGGAGGCACCATTACACCAATAAAATCTGCAATTGTAATGAATAAAAAATTGGGATTTTGTTGAAGTGATTATAGCGTGAACTATGGAGCTACAGTTCAGAAGTAGTGTGCCTTTTCTACGAGTTTGAAAAGCTGTCACTACAGAACAGTATTCCTATTGTCCATCAAAGCATCAGAATATTAGAGACTCTTATTGTTATTTACTATTCATTTCATTCAGGCAGTTTTTATTTTGTTAAATTAACAAAGGAAAAAAATGAATGGTCATGTATTGTTCGTGAGCACGGCATATCGACAACTTTATGTGTGCTTCTCTCGGCAAAAGAGGCTCATATGACTTATCGTCACATGAGATATATTTACCTGCCCCCTGGATTCTTTTAAACTTAATTCTAATCATGGCTTTTAATAGAAGATTCATTGTAATGTAGTCATTTCCTAAAAGCCTACGCCCGAGAATTCGGCTACACAGATTAAAAACTACAGTCAACTGCAGTGTCACTTTCATGCTTCTGTCAGCTAATTTAATTTGCCTTAACCTAAACCAAAAATATGTCAATATGTAATGAAAATACCGTAAGCCTTATATTAAACACGATGAACACAAGAATAGAACGCGCAACTCTAATGGTCTTCTGGAAAGTACCAAGGTGGAATAGTTATATAATATGAAAAGTAATAATACAACAAGCAACAGCCAACCCTCATAAAAGTGCACTTTAAAATTCAAGTTATTACAAGAACCACAAGACTTGCTACAAAGATGCTTGTGTTTTTAAAGGCTATCTTTAGGGCGCAAAGTTTTTCATTAAAAAATTCTAATTTTCCAGATGCAATTTGAATAACAGAAAATTGTTGCAGTCCCAACGCATAGCTTCCATGAAAAACAGTGTTGTTTCAAAACCACAACATTCAGGAAAGCTCTAAAGTTCAACATACCTAACTAAAACTTTATAGATGTATACATTTACGCAGTGACTCTAAACAACTTTACACAAAAACGAAGCCTACTGGAATGAGCCCTAAATATTTTGAATTCCACTTTCTCCAAAGTTTCTAGTCAAAATAAGAAAACTCCTGGAGGCAGTAACATGCAGAACAGAAGAATTCTTTCTGGATTATGCTTTTGCTCCAATGTAAAGGAGACAAAGATCAAGAAGAAGAAACATCTGAAAGTAGAAATGGAGGATTCTGATTGAAAAAAATCATAAAAACCAATAACTTTTAGCTGCTAACAAATTCAAAGAGATTCATTTTTTTGTTTCGTTATGAACTGCCTTAGACCATGTGGTGGTGTAGCAATTTTTTGCATGACAAATATTTTTCCTCAACTTTCATCCTGCATCTGTGCACGATTTCAAATGCAGTTATCACTTACAAAAACTTACGAATGACTATTGAAAATGCACTTCTGTGCATCGACAATATAACTTTCTGCTTGCATACCTAAACCTTGCTATTAGGTAGGTACCACCCGTCCAAAATGACACCAAAAACATTTGAAAATGCAATTCGATTTTCTCTCGTATCTAAATCCAACAATTTTCTTACGCTGCAGTTGGAAGTGCACTATAAATACCGTCCTATCACATAATAAAATGTAGTAAGAAGCCACTAAACCGCCACACAAATTCACCTAAACGGCCCATTACACATTTCAAGGAGGATCAATGAGGCTCGTAATTGCGTTATTATTATTGTTATTATATCCCCGTATTCCTTTACATTTCTGGCTATGTATGGAAGAAACGTCAAGCAACACACTTACTTTTTCCCACATCATTTACCTCTACCTGCCATTGGATTTTCCAAAATTTAATTTTAGCATCAAGCAAATCAGTAGTAACGACGAGGCATAAGCAACTCAATGAAAATATGTTGTTTTTTTCGTTTTTTTAATAATACTGATAGCAAGCAGTAAAAATTACAACGGGGCTATTAAAATTGCATCACCAAACACATTTCCCATTTAAGATTATTTCTGAACAACTTTGAAAAAATGACTCCATATAAAGGGAAAAAACTTGTGAGATTTTTTATGAAGCGCGGTGTATTTCAAAGCTATAGGTTGGGATGAGGGAGGAGAAGAATCCATATTACAGTGATTACATTTTCCCCAGCTCATTACCGAAGGCTTTACTTCCATTCAGGAATATGTTTTGGCAAATTGCTTCATTTCTGTCTTCGTGATCGTTTCTTCACATAAAACTTTCTTTCAAAAAGCATAACATTTGCACTCAAATGCATCTTGTGTTGCATAACCGCGCTACTATGGAATGTACCATGTAGGCATAAGAATAGCGATGAAGATGAAGCGACAGCTTTTACTTTTCTGCATTTTTACATCTTTATGAAGTTCTTAACGCACAGCCGGCAAATAAAATCTTGCATATTATACTTTATATAAAAAAAACTAACGGGAAGAAGAAAATTCATCGCATGGTTTCTTTCTTATATGAGACCTAAAGAAACTCAATTTACAGGCAGTGCACATAACGAGCATTATTATTACAAGGGATATAATATGCTGATACGGTTTACGCCCGTCTTATTATTACAACACAAGTGTCTTCATAAAGGAAATGTATTAAGATTCCAGTTTTTTCTTCATAACGCTTGAATGATGTTAATGTCATCTTACAACTGCATTATTACTCTTTTGCTTGATGCCTTTTTTACGCTGAAAAGAAAGGGGTGCATATAATGGCTTTCTTTTATGTTCACATCGTGTTTTCCCAAGTTGCCCTATGTGCATTCTTTCCCTGTTATAAAATTCTCTTTTTGAATTAGACACCAGTGATATGCTTATTATATGCTGCTGAATTGGGAATATGCACGTCAACAATAAGAGAAATGAGCCCTAATTCTGTAGTTTCCGTTGAAAACAAGTAGTTTTGGGTGATATGACACAACCACTTGCCGTCCTCTAGTGTATGTTTATAATATACATTATATGTTTTCTCTGGTGCAAATAATCGATCCCCTTCCCTCACTCACACAAGACCAGAAACAGTTCCAAGAAAGAGACCTGTTTTATATTATTCAGTTTTTAAATATATTGTACGTGAATATTGTATACTTTTACTCCTCTCACTTTCCCTCCGTTTCACAAGGGTGTATACATTTGACATAGACGATCACCATCACCCTTCCGTTTTCGTAGATTCTTTTTTACAATTTCTATATTTTTCCGCATATTCTTTTTTGTCGATTGGATTCATTCAATATTATACTCTATGTAGTTTTTGTTAAAAAAATCTTTTATGTGCACATAAACTTGGTGAAAAAATCTCTTAACAGGGAAAAAAGTTTTGAGTTGAAAACGATACGTTAGGTTGCATTAAATAGAAAGAAGTTTTCTCTGCACAACTTTGTCAATGACCCATGCATACGCATTATATATAGTTTTAGTCTTATATAACGATGAAAATAGAGGAATCCAATGTACTGTGGGTTTCATCCGGTATGCATTATTATGCACTCCAGTTGGGAACAAAAGTACAAAGAAGAGCATTTTAGTGCTCTCATATGAAACCACTTGCGTTCACAACGGAAAACTTTTGAAGGTGAAGTGCATCACTGAAGGATGCTGTGATATGCAACTTTAATGCTTAACATTTCTAAAATACTGACTGAGTGCGTTCAGGCCTTTGCTGTCTTTCAGGAAGTTATCCAAGGCGAGTCCATGATATTCGTAGGGTAAGGTGTTGACATCTCACTTACCCTGTTTTAAAAATACATGCAACCGTACCGTATACGTAGTATTGTTGTAAATTTTTTAAATATACTACTCATTCAATAATGCAAAGTTGTTGTGCACTTTTTCGTTTTAAACAAAATTTTCTGGTGCTTATGGAGAAAGCGTTTCAAAACTCATGCATTTTAAACACTCGCGTTTCGACAAACTATGAAGTAAAGAGTGTCTTTTAACTTTCTTTTCCCCACTACTAAAACAGTAAAGACATAAAAGAAAAGTTTAAAAACGCAAGTAAAGGTTAGAGTTTTTCATCTCTGAACGAGGCAAACCATTTCGATATGTTTAGCGTGCTAATTTTGACTGAAGTATTAACGAACAGTTGTGTCACATTTAAACTTTAAAATGCCCTATCTATACATATGTATGCATGTGTATTAAAACTATGCATTTGAAAAAATATGTATTAAACTGACTACATCAAATGTAAAATTCCTTTTGATAATATTGTTACCTACACCAGTAAATGTTTTGTGTGTGTAACAACGTAACGATAATGCTTAGAATTTCCTTTTACCTTACTTTACTTCGCTAGTAAGATATGATTTGCTGATGTTGTTATTATAATCATATCTCAATTGCCTATCTATGTTAGCAAGGGTGGAAGTACACAGAAAACAATGACGTGACATGATCATTAAATTTTGGAAGATATATTTAAAAGGGTTAAAACTTTGTTGCCACTGTTGCCAGTATCATAGTTGGAACTTTTTGCTGACTCATGACACGTTTACTACCGGTGTTGATGTGATGATCATTAGAGCAAAATGGTAGTCGCTTGAGATACATCATACATTCATTCTATGGTGACCCTACTGGATGCAAGTAATTATAATTTTATTATATCCATAGGTTGTTGTATGTATCATACACGCATGAAACATAATCATTCGGTCACTACTACAGCTATTACAGCGGTTACATAAGTTTCAATTCATATGCCACTGTCAAACTATTTCAGAAATGCGTGGAATTGTTACATGACATGGCACAATATATGTGAAGTGAATGTCTAATGCCATATGAAGCTTCAGTTTTTAATATAACAGTAATAGCAGCATGTACATACGATGTGCCCTTTCACGGTAAATAATACATCCAACATATACTTGACACGCAGGAAAAAATCATTTGTTCGCTGGAACACATTACTTTTGCGTAAAACGCAGCAAGAAAAAAGAAAGAGAAGCACAAGCACAACTTTCCCATTTTCTACATCAGTGGACATGAGGCAAACATCTACGAGTATGAGTCAGAATAACGACTGTGATGACTAGTCAAACTTTCTCTTTGTTGTTCAGATCATCAAATGAAAAATGCTCACCATTCCGGAAGAAAGATACACGTTATCAAATATACACTTCACAGATGGTTGTAAATCCAAAATAAGTAAACCCATTCACTAGGTTGTTGCTTTGCAGCGTTTTTAAAACAAGTTATGATTTAAAAAATAATCCTGCATGTTGTATTTGAAAGTAACAGAATGTTAGCACAAAACAATAGAACTATAAGTAACAATCTATTTTTAATACTCTTGATCTCATCAATGTACATGTGTTTCTCATGCATGTAATGTAACTTGGGAAGATGGAACCATTAAGAATTTTTATAAAATACAAATACACATTATATAACTACCACTTTAATTAATCGTGTTTTGTTTTCACAGGTCTTAATACTAATACTATTACTTTTTTTAGTATTTGTTTATCAAGGAACTTCGAATGCATGTCCACCACATACTAATCGTAAGCAAATTGCTTCATGGAGTTACAAGTCATAACTAATGATTTTTATTTGTATTTACGTCTTCAAATATTTGATCAAACTGCGTATGAAATATATTTGGTTTCCTCGTAATAACAATGAAGTTCGAGTATGTTGTACTCAAAAGCATGTAAAATATGATCCAATGGAAATACTTTCAAATTATTCATGAAAAAACTTTCTTCGTTTGTTCAATGCATTACGGCATTTTCATAGTGGTAGCGTTTCTGTGCAGCAAAAAACTGTTAAAAATTTATGTCCTTTTAATGAGAAATTTAAGTGCATTCTTTCTTTTCCGTAGATTCTAAAAAACAGCATTGGATGACATAAGTAATAGCTGAAAGTAGTTTTTACTGAGAAAGAACAAAAACTGTGCTGAAAGATGATAAGATGATCTTTATACAAAAACCATATGCTACAGAAAATTAGCGAAACCATTGCAATGCATAAAAAGTTGCTTTAGTGAAAATCCACTTCGTTTCTTCAAAGTTGGAGGTTGGAGCAAACCTAGAAACGCTGCCTATTTCTCAAATCATGCTCCTTTTTTCTGTTAAAGATCTTACTTGAGGATAAAAAACAATTACATGCAGTATTTATACTCAACGGAGAAAATTTTCTTTATATTGGATGGTAATGAAGTTAGAGTTCATTAGGCATACTTGCAGACTACTAGTTTTACGACACCACAAAAGTGTATATTTTAGGCTTTCCTAGTTGAAGTAAGTGCGTAAATGGTTAGTACATTATAGTATGTAGTGTGTACATCCGACATCCGATCCTATGCCATTGTGTGCTTGCTTCAGAGTTGATCATAGCATTTCTTTTAATATTATTCTCTGTGTGTAGTGACTTGGCTCATTGGGAATTAATTAAGTTTTCGGAGACTGACTTTTCTTGAGCTTCTCAAAAAGTATTTTGTCTTCGCAGCAGTTCTTCCTTTTGTCTTACAGGAGCAGTAGTAGTAGTCAAGAATTGTTACGGAAGCTGTCATTCGTTTCACAAAATTGCGTTCCTCGCTCACACATACAACATATACGATGCATGCGTGGATGAAGAGAAGGAATGATCCCATTTTCAATTTAGCAAAATGCTTTCTCACAACACAAATCAAACTTTGCAGTGCCAACTACTATCAACTATGTGTGGTTGTATTTACTATAGTAAATAGAGTAGAAGAAGACTCCATTAAACTTTATGTATTATTCTTTCCCTCATTTATTTTAATGAAGTGTTAGAGTTTTTCAGTTAGATATGAGCATTGGTCGCGTGCATAAAGTTTTGTCCACAAAGGGCTTTAGTTAAGACTGCTGCTGGACTTGCAGCTTAATTTACATTTTATGCAACATTTTCTCTATTTTGAAGCAACCAAATTACCAAGAGTGTGTATTCTCTCGTCCTTAAAAGTAATATCGTTCTTTTGCGTTCATGTCACTTCTGGTGACAGACATTACTCCACATGTCTTCAATTTGATGAGTTATGCTTAATATCAAGTGAAAACTGGAGAGAAAATACCACATTTTTGCTACTGTTCTTTTGAACCCCTCCGTTAGAAAATCGATCCCTGTATGCTCACAATTTATTGGGATAGGAAAAGGAAAATAAAAATGAATCAACGAAAAGGAGATGAAAGGGAATTTCGGATTGTTTTGTGTCGGAAAGTAAACGTCAGGCACTTAGCACGCTACTTCTATTTTCACTCTTTCAACTAGAATTTCCCATGAGTGTTGAGACGAGAGAGACGAGCTCCCCTTATTTTTGCCCTATTCAATGAAGATGTTAAGAAGGCTTCTTGTTAAGTGGAAAAAAGATGCTTTCAAAAAAACCGAGAAAACTATACACAATATTTTATATAATCGAAAATACATATCTAGTCGAACAGTATCGCTCTTGTAATGTGTTTATCATGGTTTTTTGTACTGAACCAGCTAGGAACGTTCATCTTCTTGAAATATTGTACATTAAATCAGAAATGCTAGTAGGATAAAGTTCGCGAACGGCCGTTAGTTTAAAGGTTCAGTCCAAATCCCATCAACATCAAAATATTATGCACCGTAAGAAAATACGTATGAACGAAGTGTTTTTGTTCATAATTTTAATGTTTTCCTTTAAAAACTTTTTAAAAACTGAGTATACGTGAAAAATGTGTAGGTATGTATTGATAGAGTTTATCGAGTTTCGTGTTGTTAGCATAGCTGGTCGTTTCCTACAGTCAAACTGTTTTTTTTAAATACTCTGCGTTCACTTTTATATCTTTTATATAATAAATTATCGTTTTACAAACTAATACATAATAATAAGAAAAAGAAGTTGTCTGTTTTACTTCTGTCAAAATCATTGCATTCTGCATGATCGATGATGGGATCATGGTCATGTTCTAACGTGAGGAACACCAAACCACAAGAATTCTACTCCCAACTAAGCAGTTTGACGAGTTTTCTAGGAGAATTTTGGTTAAGCCTCTGGAAAGAAGTAGTCTAAGAACATCATTTACTTTGTAAGTACTTCCAAAGATGGATAAATAAACGCATCTGAAAGAATGCCGACAAAATGTGAGAAAAGGGAAAAAGTTTCTTGATGGAAATTATACAGCCCACACACAGCTAATACATTTTGCTACATACAACAGTTCACAGGAGTAAGTATTATAGAAACACAGTGTTATGTATGATGATAACATTGATTTCTTACTTTGTAAGGAGCAATACTGCTGCTAATATACAATGAGCTACTGAAGAAGCGTAAGACATGGGGTGTGTTAAGAATATGATGTATCCATGCTTGCTTGAGTATCTGTTTTTCTTATTTCTAATGACTTATGCATAATCATTTTCTTGAAAGTTATAAAGCACATTTGTTCGTTGCTGTTATGTTTCAGTTCAGTTCATGGTAGAAGTTGCCATTTATTCGAAAATTAATCGTCGCTTTCATTATGTTCCAGAGCTTTGGCCCTTTCATTTGTTTCCGCGTCTTGTTAAAAGTGATTTGTCGTATTTTTGAATCCGCCCTTTCTTGTTCACTGACGTAACAGATGCTAAAAATGATTATATGCTATTCATGTCCTATGAATGTTGAATGAGGGTAATAATGTGTACAACTAGAGTTTTAAAATTCTGTGAACGTACATAGTTGAGCGTCCATTCGTATTGAAATTGTAAAACCAAGTTAGCATTTTGTAGAATAGTTTTTAAAGCTGCATCGGAATTTCAGTAGAAAACAAATCATTTTCATGGGCTGAGACCATAAATGAATGTTCTAACCGTTTTTGAAGATGGTTAAGTACATATAACATTTGAAAAGCTAGTTGAGATTTTCAAGCTATGTATTGTGGATATTGCTGACATTATTGTGAATTTGTGAGTCATGTATTACACTAGAGCTCTGCTCAACATTCAAAGACTTTTTGCTCTGATTAGCAATCAGTGTAACAATTATCAATTAGAGTGGTAACGCTAATTTTCCATATCTATGTACCTATGCTCTATTTTTTGGTTTCCTGTGAAGGAAATGTTTTATGAGGACACTGCATTTTTAAATTCAAAATCACCAATATGCTCTACGATTTATTGTCGACGCTTCGTTGTTTAAGTCATATTATTTTGCATATATACTCTATTATTGAACACGTAAAAAATAAAGATTAATAGAGTACTTCTGTTATTTCTGTATAACACCAATATAAATATGCGCGCCCTACAAACATTCAATGTTGAATCATATTCGTGATAAGCATCTTCTATAAAGTAAGTAAGAAACAAATACCAACAAGGGAAGAGGGACGAAATATTTCTTTACTTTCTCAAAGTAAATCTGAAGAAAACAGTTTTTTTGGTTGGATAACTTTATCTATTCCTTAGACAGTCAATGATAGGAACGTGGTCAATTTTCTACGTGGAAAAATGCTTTTTGGAATTTGATGCACTGGACAAAACGTCATATATTGCAGACGTAAACGGAAATGTGCATGTTTACACCAAAACCTGTCAAACCAAAATGCAGAAAGTAAGCGAATGCTAGAGGGGCAAAAATTCATGTCATGTTCAGTAGTGCACACACTGCAAGCATAAACATCGAGAGATAGAATTTTCCCCCGGTGCAATCTCTCAATGCCTTAAATTGACAGGATGATTCTCTCAATAGAAAATTATCCCTTTTATCGCCATTCCGCGCCTGAAGGCGACATGTGTAGCTAAATATACTCTAGAAATATTTGATGTGCACTATACTTTTGATGAGTTTGACATGTTTTCACACTATTTCAGTATGAAAGTTTCAGCGTCGGTGAGAACGTGAGATTGCAGTGCGGGAAATCGTGGAAACCATTGAACTGAGATGCTATTTTCGGAATGCACTGTGTATTGAATGGACAAATCGTGAACAACACTAAGGAAGCGCTAAAACGAGAACCTTATTCATTCGTATGTACAATGTACTTTCTGTTTTTCATGCTATGGAATAGAACAAATTCCCCTAGAGAGACGTGATTGCAAGCATTATTGCAACGTAAAACTATATTTCATAATATTGCAACTTCCCAGTATGTACTGTACCAGAGTATTTTAAACAATACACATGTAAGAATGAAGTTGCAAAGTATCTATTTTGACTGACTATTCCCTAGTACACTCCCCCTCCCCACGTTCCTTTTTTCTACACCATTCCCTGTAGTCAACTGAAACTCAAATAAGTAAGTTGCGGTCAGTCCGACAACCCTGACGGCACTTTTCGATATAAACCAAACAGATAAAATACCCAGAATATGGGAATATATGCTTACAGACATAAATTGGAGGGATAGTAGTTCTTGGACTCAAAACGGACACATACAGTCATATAGAGTGGATATATAGTGGACAAATGAACTACCATATAATAACGGAAACCAATATTTCACCATTCATGGAGGGGCGAGTTTTTACTTACAAATAATACATTGAAGAATAGACAACTATTCGTTAAACATGATTTTGATTCGTCTGTGATTTATATGGAGCCGTATAGTTCATTATGTCCGGCTTGAAATCTATTGCACCGCTTGAATATCAGAATGGTGAAAGTGATAAGCGCGTGTAAGCATTCTGCTACTACTATGCTATAATCAAATGTGCTGATGACAATAATGCCAATTGTAGTATTGTGCATCAAAACGTTTTAAGTAAAAACAATCAGAAAATGATGTAATGTACTTGGGAAAGGTCAACGGGAGAGCAAGATTATCAACTATTCAGGTTATGATAGGACATGTACAATTGACATAATATGTTGTGAGTAGCTAACAGCGTTTTGCTTGTCGTTGATCTCCTCTAAGCATGCAAGACACGATACGAGAAGAAAACTTAAGGATAGGGTACGGTACCTATGATTTTTCTTAATTAAATGATATGAAGAAAAGAAAAAAGATAACCAAACTGAAACTGACAGAAAGATCCTGATGTAAAATTTATGGTTACAAACGACCTTCGCCATGCAGCAACAGCAACCTTTCAGATGCAAGAAAATGCATCCACATCGTATTTGGTTTAAAAAATATCAGAACCGAAGTGCATATCAATATAATATTATGCATGAATCGATTTTAATAACAATGCTCGTAATATTAAATTTGTTGAGGAAAATATGGACGTTTACTACTACAGTACAATTTCACTATACAAGCACCCCACGAGGAAAATAAATATGAATTTCATGCAGGCATGTCTGCTTTAAAGGGACACATAAAGTGGTATGTAGTAAATACGGAAGGGCCTTAAAATACCCTACCGTTATAAAAGTAAATCCGTCAGATCCTAAAAGGATCAGTGAGTTTCTACTACGTCAAACTCAAGTGACCGAGACCAACCACAAACTCTATGCAATAAAGAAGGGTTACGCAAGCAAACGAATATGGTAAATTGAAATGATTTATTTATTTTTATTCCATAAACACCGGCTATACACTATAGCCGACTGGAAATGAAAATAAATCATGCTGCTTTACACACATACGTGCACACTACATCCCCTTGCAATGGTCAAATTTGTCACAAAGATATCCCTAAAATGGTTTGCTCCTAGCCATATATATATACTTACGTCAAACCTGAAATATACGCATAACCATATGTTCAATTTTTTTTATTTACACACATTTCACGCATATTTCTATTGTTTCTACTATTAACTTGAAAATTCTATATAAAACAAACGACAACTAATCCATATCGAGGATATTATTTATGAGGTGGTTTCAATAGCTTTATTTAGAGACTTATAAGGTTTCACACTTTTGAAAAATGTATAGACTTATCGATAAAAATTGGGAGGAACGCAATATAATGACGATTTGTGACAAATAATTCAATGTAGAATAATATTATGCAGTCCAAACAAAACAATGAGCTTAGTATTGCATTGCATTGATTACAGAAATCGATGTGAACAGCAAGCTGATTTGTACAAACACGAGAATTATACATAACAAACGAAATAAAGCCTGGATAAAAGTAATACGCGACATCCATTCCCCTTGCTGGGCTCGTGCCAAGAACGAATCACAAAATATTTTTTCTCCAAATGCAAACAGTATATGGGTATTGATACACATGTCATTTTACTGAGATTATAGAAATTTTATCCTTGTACAATCATTGCATCTGGAGAAATATCACTGGTCAGTGTATCTTCCTGCCCGTGTGATATTCTATCCAGAATGTACCACAGGAAAGTAAAGTGCATGTCTTTGGATGCAATCGCTTTTTAATCCTTCTTTCTCCTACAGAATTACGTTATTCGGAAACCTTACCACCAGTAGTATTTCATCACACAACACCCCAATCGCTATCACTGCAATAAAATACAAATCCTGCACATATCTAGTCTTAAATACAACATATTACTGCTATCTTGTCTTAGACGCCTTACTTGGTGGTGCACAAACTGAATGAAACGTAGAATGAAGCACACACTAGAAATCCCGTAACAATAAAATAAAATAATACGAACTAGATGTGCGTGAATGTTCAATAAAAATACTTTCCCTTGCCTCCAATTTCTTGATGAAATGTGTTGCGTTGCAATGCAATGTACAAGTTGGCAAAGTATGTAGCAGAATATAGCTTCTTGATACCCTTTTCTGTTTGATGTTCTTACTTGACTGGATATTCTATTTGTGTAACTGGCATTACAAGATACAAAAAATGCAGTGAACATACAAGATTTTCCTGCAGATTCTACTGACGGATGACAATAAAAGTCACAGCTTTTTTTATCATTATGCAGCATCAAAGGATGATGCTTGTCTATGCATTTTATTTATTTTTTGCTGATCACTCAACCAGTAAATTGTGCTTAAGTTTTAGTACGTGAAAGAGCTACCTTTTTTTATATTTATTGCACATGTATCTAGAATTTAATGGAAACGACCTTGCCGCTTTGGGATACTGGAGAATATAACAAGAAAGAGATGCGGGTATCGTATTATCGTACATAATGCAATCATGCGATAAAATTGAACAAGTCAAACGCGATATTTTATAAGACTTGCATTCTGTATAGGTGTAATAGTAATCATTCAAGTCTTCGAATGCATTCCAGAAGCAGCAGCCATACAGACAATCGGCAAAAGATGAAGGAATACAACAATAGAAAATGCCCATCTTCATTGAAGATATTTTTCCTATTTGGGCAAAATACATGCGCACTCCTTGTCAGTCACTTTTGAATAAAACCCACAACTTACAACGATGCATTTTTTATTTCGGTTTGGGAGTGGTTTTTTCATGCATTAGTGCATTCTGCAGTTTTTATTTTATTGAGTCATGTATCAACTTTGGGGAAATCATAAACGCTATGGCCAGTGGCTCGCACACCAAAGTTATATTGCACAGCACCTCCAGCCGTACCCCCAGGACTTTTTATTACACATTTCAATAGGATCCAAAAACACGACAGATGCTTTTTATTTGAGTGGTTCGCCTCCTTTTCATTTGAAGTCGACCCACTGTTTTGTCATGTACTTTACAGGAGTGCGTACAGCATCGATGCGTTCCTTTTTTGCTTTGTTGTGTGTTAGTGTGATCTTTTGATTTAACAGTTGAAAAAGGTGAAATGCATTTTACGCACTTGCATTCATCCGTACATGGCGAAGGTTGGCACTTTGTGCAAGGCGTTTTGGTACATATTTGGTTGAAAATGCAGGGCAGCTGTCTGTCATTCATTTTTATGCCATAAATGAAAATAATAAAAGTCCAATACTGCAATTTAGGATACACCCGACATTGCTCATAATCAGTGATTTTACGCAACAATCAGTTCCAGGTCGCCTACGTATTATGTTTACAATAAAATCGCGTTATATTCATTGAGAATTTTAATGTTTGCTTTAGATTTTCCAATTTGGTACATTGTACATGTGCCGTATGTTTCAATAACACATAATATTGCTTTCATGAAACAAAGATGTGAACAATTATTCTTTCTTTTGGACCACCCCTTCTTTGCATCTCAAAAAGAGCTGCTGCTTGGCAGTCGGTTTTTTTTTCATGCTCCTCTCGGCAAAATATTGCATTTCAACAATGGAAGCTTTGTGCTTAACTCTTCCTCTCTAATAATAAAATTCGATGATCAAACACGGCACAATGGAAACTTGAAGCGCTCATAGAGGTAAAGCCACACAAACCGCGATAAATGGAGCTGAAAGCATTACTCAGATTTCATTGCAAAGAGAGATTAGAGGAGAAACAAAAGACTGCACAGGACCTTTTTAATGAGCTGCAAGCTATACATGCACTTTTTCAATCTCTCATCTCTCTCTCTACCGTCATAAAAAGCAACAATAAACAAAAGTGTCTACGCAATATTATATGGTCGGAAAATTAATCTCTGTTGTACCAAAAAAACATTCAACTCAACTGTCAAAAAGATGCGACATCCAGATAGAAATCGTACGCTGCTGGAGCTACAAGAATGCAATAATGTGGAGTAATTTTTGTTGAAATAAAATGTGACAGAAACAAACTTGTTATGCCTCATCTCGCTCTTTTTGAATTGAATGGCTGGAAGAACTTTCCTTTTTAACATTAAAAAAATCTACGAGTACAAGTTGCCTCAAACTACATAGCATACAAATAGTGTGTGAGTAAACACAAGCACGGCAAATAAAAAGTATTCTTTGCGTAAAAAAGAAACATTGATAAGAGATCTTGATGCTACTCAAAATAAATTGGATTGAATATTCTGTACAATAATCCAAACAGCATGGATTCTTCCTTCATCATCCTTTACTGCAAATGGAAGCTAACAATACAATCTAATCTAATATGTAACCAACAAATTCATGTTCCTGTCTCGTGTACATGTTCTGTGCTCACTTGAGTGACAGGAGCTAGCTGGAAGAACAGCGAGAAAATCCATCATTATTCAGGCATCCAAGATCATGATACACAGGGAAGCGACGCGACGACGACCCTGCCCTTCTCATCTCCGTCTCATCTTCTCCAGTTCTATGATGATGGTGTATAATGGTGGTGCAGGCGCATTTTAGTTCATGTAGATGCCTTTACTTTACACATGTTTTTCTTCATAACTTGGAACCAGTTGAGATTGAGACGGTTCAAGGAAATATTATATAAAAAGACTCTACCAAGAAATGAAGCAACGTGATCTTTCTTCTTGCAGGATGAAAATTATAGAAACAATCTTGATATTCAATGTAACAGAAAACAGCCAGCAATAGAGGTTTATGCAATCAGCTATCATTAAAATCGACAACGGAATAATTAGGAATAGTGTTTTCTATTAGATGCTCATGAGCGAGTTACAGTGATGCATAAAGAGTGGAAAACGTTTGTGAGCCATGAACTAATGAAAACACGATGTTTTAAGACATTATGCAATCTCTGATGGACTCTTTTCATGCATGATATAAGATGCGAGATATTTTAGATGAGCTAAAGTGAAAGTTCCGATTTATTGACGCAAAATTCATGTTCCACGGGGAAGGAGAAGGTGACGTAATACGTAATGTGAATTGTTTCGAATAAATTGAAAATAAAACTCGTCACAATTCTGAAGCTACTTACAAAACGTTATATACAGTATGCTGATTGATATAATTCAAAATATATGACGCTTTAAATCACTCATTTATTCGTTTTTTAATTATGAGAGGAGCTAACATAAAAGTCTTGCACAAAAGCACAATACGAAGCGTATTTGTACATATTGCCCGTTCTTTCCATAGCGTGTGACTGAAACCTACTCTAACTATTGCAGTTACTGTTCACAAATATCTACACCAAATGTTTCAGCGCGTGGAAAAATGGGAATTGTCAAGTTGAGGTCGTTTAGTTTCTTCCGCTATAGTCATCGAGCAGAAAAATGAGCGAAGAAACGATCAAAATCGTACATCTTGAGAAACTTTTGCACCATCATCATACATGTACTGCAAAGTGCTAAAGCACAAGTAACATAATGGCCAAAAAGTTTCAAAGCCTCCAAAACAGTTTGCACAAGTCACGTAACTACGCACATACAGAATTACGTGAAATAGAGCAACGAGCAACTTAAATTCCCATTTCCCGGAAATTGTTAGAGAAGAGAACTCACTCGAAAACATTTTTCCTCTTGTGTTGCTTGCTACTACGACGAACGATGTGAAAGTGTCATAATATGTAGAGAGCCACAACTATGGCCATTGAAGCATTGTTGTTTTCAATGCGGTGAGCACATATCACATACAGGACAGAAGCATCATCAATTCCTATTTTCGATTCCCTTTTCGTTCTCAAATGATGACTACGAGTCAACTGCACTGCAGGATAACCTTGCCAATTCTTACCCTTACATATATACAATTTACCTCATCGTAACAAAAAGCCGACAATTTGATCAATATAAATACATAAAAGAAGGTAGGGGTCTTTCCAGTGGAGGAGTAAACTAATGACCCATTAGTAAGCGTTTTTCTATCCATTTGTATGACCAAATTACTGCACAAAGTACTACATTGAAAATTCAATTCAGCTTTTACAACACTTATATTACTGCATACATACATTGTATGCGTAGCTTGATATTTTGATGTGGTAAATATATAGGGATGAAAACATGATGTCTGTGAAATTTCCCAAGAAAATCAAGAACCATATCGTACTTGTTCATTCACAAATTACCTGACAAGTACAACTCGAACTAACCACTATACTTTTGTGAGGGTGGCAGGAAAACCAAGAGTACTGCACGCACTACTCATAAGCTACAGAGAAGCAAAGGACAAGTGAAAAACAACAAGGCTTTATTATAATAGGAATGTCAGTTCCCTTTTGGGACGATATCTGTATTCGGCATCCCATTCACTGATAACCACGCTACCACGTACATAAAAATCAAGCGAGATAAAAACCTGAGTCGCATGCTATTGAACTTACATTTCTTGGCTCTTGGTAGTAGGAAGGAATAGAAATTCAACATGAACTCGGAGGAGCCCAAGTTAAAATATCTGATGTTGAAAGATTTGAAATGAGCCCGAGGAGAAGAACAAGACATTTTGATAAGAATACACAAGAACCTCGTACCATCGACAAAGTTTTCTTGGTTTCTTTCTTGTTTCAGTGAAAGAAGACACAGGCATATATAGTCATAACTCTTGATTCAATTCCTTCTAGTGTAGTAGAGGTATAATGCTTATGCACCTAAAATTGTGAACTGCATTGTATGTCATGATGATATACCATTATCATCCTGTATCCAGATTAAACGTTCCAGCCCGAGAAACGGGTGCTTTGTTTACGAGCATCACCCGAACCGAACAAAACAACTTTAGTGTTGCTCCCGGAATGACAAAATAATCTTCGCGATGCCCTCAGCAATAATGGTACAATCATCAAGAAAATCCTAATGATGTGCTTTGATAAAGCTACGTATATTCTTCCCCCTCGCCCCACTTGGGTTTTATTTACAAACCGAATAACCAAAATCGAAATCATCTCTTTTATTCCTTTATCCTTCCCAACTCTATTTTATACTTTCACAGTTATTATGTGCTCTTCCACTTCCGCTCCCGTGTGTCCTTCATCCGAACGTTGGGGTTCCATCCAAGCCTGAAAATAATTCGCTACCTTGAATCTAATGCATATTAGATATATAGCTTATAGTAAAGACTTCTCTCTGGAGAAAGGAATATACAATAATTCAGTGAAAATGCAACGGTGCACCTTGCTGCATTTGGCATTCAAAGCATAAAAAAAACTAATGGAGAAATAGAAAATACGAAAGTAAATGAGTTTTTCCAAACAGTAAATTTTCCAGGAAATTTTATAGTTTATAAGTGCATATAACAATCAACGGAATCATTGGATATAACAATAAACAGCCAGTCTACATGAAAATGCACGGGATCAGCAAATGTGGATGCATTAGGCTTACAATTTGGTGTATTATTCATTCACATTTCTTAGTTCCTTTTTCCTGGAGTGTCTTCCCTTTCTGTGCATTCAGTGTGATCAGGGGGAATCCCAAATAAATGGATGAGGAAAATGATTGCGTTCCAGGATCTTCTTAAGTGAGTGAGCAGGAGTTGAGTTGAGAAAATGCACACGCACTCACACAATGCAGTTCATGATAATGCAATGATGCGCCATCTCATAAAGAATTCATGAGAAGCATAAATAAATACAATAGAGGATGAATTCAATGCTATCCTGCTATAAGCTTTAATGGAAAACGAGCGTTTGGCTAAATGTAAACTATATGGTAACTTTAGGCTGGTTCTTGAATTACACAGTCTGTAGGTCTTAAACTTCCAAGTGACGAGAGAATTGTGAGTTCATTCATTAACCTTCGACACGAAATCTAAACATTATGACCATATACATACAAACACGAACAGTAGTTCAAAAAGCCAACCAATCTATGATTCTTGGAAGCTTTACCATGTTTGTATATATATTCTATTAGTCATCCCAACCGATCCCACTAATCCTACTTTGTTGTTGCAACATCGTCAAGATATGTATCTATATGATTTCTTTGAATATACATACGCACCTACTATGTACGTATATCAAAATGATTTTTCGACCCTCATAATTAATCTAAATAGATACTAGTTAAGAAATAATTAGTATGTGTACACGTCGAAGTAGACCCGCTCCAGTAGATCGCGCAGATTGCAGAGTTTAAACACTCGTATAGTTCCATCCAAACAATAAGAAAGGAAAGTAGCATTGTGTCAGGAAATATACTTAAAACCAAATATAATATATATTACTGCATAGGCCGACGAAGAACTAACCAAAGTATATAATCAGGGAGACGACAGGATGCTAACCGTTACAAATTATGTCAACCATGATATTTCTATACTATAACTCATGACCTCATGACTTTTGCAGCAATTGAAATTATTGTATTATGAGATACAATCATACAACCACATTATCATAAACATGAAATGAATGACATCGAATTTCAATCTCGATGTGTATCAAAATCTGCACTCAAGACTTCAAAATATTATCGTGAACTATGCACTCATCGCCATCAATAATCACGACGAGCTTCTTGCACGCGATCGGATTCCGTTTGAAAAGAGGTAGTCTTCGTTAATTAAAATTTACTCGCGACTTCTGTTTCAATTTAAAAAGTGGATCAGCAACGTCACCTTTATACTCATAAATTCACTATACTCTTTTTATCGTTTTGGTGCATCCTCATTTGCATCGTTGAAGTAGAGGAATTTTATCGTAAATATGTTTATTTCAGTCCAATAATGAGGCATTGGTATACTCAAGTGGTAGTGGTAATGCATGACATGTACAAAATTAGGTAAACAACAACGAGAAAGACAGTATGAGTTTGAAATGCTATTAATAAATGAACATTAAAAGACACAAAATAGACACAAGACACTTACAGATTTCAGATGCACTTTTATAATGTTTATACTTTGATTCAAGTATACATTATAAAAAGCATATTCGACAACTGAACAAAGACTCAGAATTACGATGATGAAATGAGAATGAATCTTGCTGATTATGTAAAATTCAAGGATAATGTAGTCGTAGTGTGAGTGTGAACTTTAAAAAATATTAAAATACGTGGCAATCAAGCTCTGATGTATGATGTGATATAAACGGTCAACGGTAATAAAAAAATATTAAAACATAAATCCCTTATTTTACAAATTTTACAGAGCGAAAAAGCAGACTATTCAACAAAAACACTTTTAAAACAACAGCCTTGCAGTTCGTTGATTTTTTCTTTGAGAAATTTCTTCGATTTCTCCTTAAGAGCCTTTAGAGTTCATAGTTTTAGCATGCGTCACAAATTTGATCTGACAATAATTGTTCGATGGTAAACATTTTTTATCGTATACCTTAGATGGATTCCTTTTCTGACTAAAGCAGATTTTAGGATTTTAATTATAAGTGTCATAAACAAGGTCCGCTGATGTTGCTGAAAAAAGAGTATCGCATTTATTGTGCTGTGCCAGTTCATCGGTTAAATGATACAACAGGATGATATCATAAGCAAAAGTGATAAATAGCCGGTTGTAATTCACAGGAAAATGTTTGTATCTAAAGGCAAAAATGATGAGGTTTGATTTTGAGAACAGATAGGGGTTAAGCAATTTCAACATTAACAGCAGAATAGCTGATGCTTATTATGTGCACCAGATCCTTTGTTGAGGCGAATATGACCTCCTTTCTCCTTGTTCAGTATTGATTATTATTCTCTTGTGTCAAACTCACTGACCCTCTGTCAGCATCATCACAGCAATTTTGTTAAACTTGAGTAAAAATGCTGGGTTTCAGTTGGTCATGATATGCCACAGGTAATGATTAAAAATGTGAAAAGTCAGCAGATTAAACCAAGAAGTTTATCATCTCGTGATCTGTCGTAAAACGCAGATGACTACCCTCTTTCTCTACAGTTACGACTACCACGACATGCTCATGCAGTGAGCACAGGTTTACGACTTTATGAGTTAACCGACTTTGTAGGCTGTCCCCAGATTCATACCAAAATGGTAGGGATTTTGCAAACTTTCCTTAAAAGTAGAAAATTGTAGTTGATTTAAATCTAACAATCAAGCCTGATATGACATGGTACACTTTTATCACATCACACAATGAAAGTTTTGTTCATGACGAAGACATAATCAAAAAATTTGACAATTATATTGCAATAAGTAAGATAAAATATATTTTATAAGCATATAATGTATGGATTAGTAAAAAAAAGACTTGCATATCATCCCAACAAACATCTTAATAACAAGGATATGCTTATTTTTCTAAAGCCTTTCTGGCATGATTATGGGCTTATGCGGCTAGTTTTTAAAAACCTACCTCCTTATCCTAATTTATGATTACTAATGGCGTGTAGCGTGATACGTTCTTTGTTTAGGTTGGTTTATTTATGTACACATATATTTGAAACGTATGTACGAATAAAACTAACTTGCGAAAACTCAAAACATGTATACCTGGAAGGGAAAAATAACCTAACCTTTATCACAAAAACATGAGCATTGATATACCAAGAAAACGCCTTCCTTAGTATTTCGTTTTTGTCATAAAATATTTTTATATTTCTAAGTATCTTACCTAAACCTGACTAACAAGACATAAGAATGCACCCGTAAAAGTTTCATTTAAACAAGTTCCAAGGTCCTAACAAATAGTGCTTTAAAATCTAGATGTCGGGGTTGAAGGAAAGTCCTAAAATTAGCACTTGAGTAGTATATTGCTCTGTTGTTTCTTCAAAATCCCAATATGTGTAAATACCCAATGTTTGTATGACTGCGGCCATTAATGCACTTATAATACGTAAATTGTAGGCAAATGGTTTTATTACTTCAGTTTTTGAAGGCGTGCTTGAAGTCATACTGTGAAAAAGAAATAGTAAAATAGACATAAAATTGCGTTGAAAAGTAGCTTATTTCATTGATTATACATGGTTTTATGAGCATACAGGACTATACAAACATAATTTTTGAGAGGTGCGGCGATGTATTCTACAAGAACCACCCGCAACTCAAAGCTTGAAAAGAATTGAGACATGAATTTAAGCACAGTTTAATGTAATTGGATAAGGTCAGCAAAAGTAGATTGACAAGGTGAAGAATACAGTGACAGTCAGCGTCAAATGAAAGACTAATTTTTCTTCCTTTACATCGACGGTCTGAGATCTGGTTTACATTTAAATTATGGCTCATCGTCATCATTAAGTTAATAAAGCGACACTTTTTGCCCGACATAAGCTGAGTTATTTAGTCTGATACAAAACCTCATGATGAGTAAACTTTGTACACACATATAATGAAAATTTACATTTGCTTTTGAATTACTTTAGAAAGCAACGCGCAATGTGAATGTCATAATTTGTATTGGACTAGTACTTGTACTGCTTTCATAACTTGGCAACTTCTGTGTCCTGAGATTATACATATTCTCAGTCTGTGACAGTTAAAAGAGCAACAGCAAAAGGGTTGTATTGTAATGCTTTCAATGTACATAAATGCCTAATATTTTGGGCATGTAATGTAAATCCCTTGACAGATTTCACATGCATCCTATCAGCTTCAAACATTAACATACATATTTGCTTAATAATTTTAGGTTTAGCGTTTTAGCATTTTTCATCAGCAACTGAGCAATAAAAGAACTATGATGTGACAGGAGCAGTCATCTCATAACGAAACACGTTTGACGTTACGCTTTCTTGGACGAAAACGAGTTTCCTCAGCCAACATCAATAATTTTTCATTTGAAATAGTCAAATTACTAGTTCATAGACAGAACACCATAATTAATCTCATAAATCAATGCCCTTTCTAATCCCGAATGCTCACACTTCCAGATCCCGATACCATCGGTGCATAATTCAGTACAGAAGAATGGGCCTTATAGAAATATTAATGCCTTATAATGTACTTATAATGTCTCTAAGGGTGCTACCGCAGTTTTTGTGATGCATTTGTGTTGGTGAAAATCAGCACCAACTAGTATTGTGCAGACAGACTATAGGTAGACCATTCCGACACATTAGAATTGAGGAAATAAGATCATGTCAGACTGCCAGACATAAGAAAATTTTGTTAGTACAAACTGCGCTCTATAACAAAATAAAAAACAAAGTAAAATATTCATTCCCTGTTGACTGACATCTCCTTCATTTACTTTAATATTATATTTCGAAGAAATGGATGTGTGACAAAATTACATGTAATCTCTCTAAAATACACACAAATGGCTTTAGTTGGAAACAAAATATGTTCCATAAATATATACGTAAAACCACAGTTCGCGTTTGATAGCGATATATATCTCTCCAGCATGATTGTCTTTTGTAGCAATCAGCTAGAGTATAAAAAGAGAGTTAAGCTCACATGTCGTTGCTTTTGTTTCAAATATTCATATAACGCATAATAATTCATCTCAAATTGTCCAATTCATTTGGAAATTACGGAGTAAGAGGTGATAAATGACGACTACAGATTAGAACACCTGCGAACCAGTTGCTTTCTTCAAAGCCAAAGTTGTCTTCATTCCAAAAGTATTAGCTAGCTGGTAACAAAAATGGTGTGTTTATAATACAGATAATGGTTAAGCAAAGCAAAGCGGTCACCATTTGAGAATCAGTAACAAGTAAGAGGGTTTGGCTTTTGTCGTTCTTGCTATAATCCAGATACGTACACTAATTTAGAATTACTGTGGTTGGTCAAGAAGAATTACCTGCAACCGGCGAGAGCTTTGTTACTACAGCCCATCTGGTTTTCCACTGAAAACAATAAAGTGTTTATTAGTAATGCTGTGAACAAATACGTCATAACCAATTATTTTTTTATAGTATATTACTCTCAGTTCATCTCCGTGTCTGCGATTTACTTTTTGATAGCTTTGTTTCAAAATTTGTTTCTTGAACCATCATGCTCAATAATAATTAATTCGGTATGCTGCATATTTTGTAAAACTGGAAACATAAAATTTAGTATGTACACCCCCGAGCGAACAACTAAAATTGTATCTTTGTATTTGACGTGACACGACAGAACTTGCAGTTGTTGTTTTGTAGCACCAAACATATTTGTAGGTAAAAAGAAAGTATACCTATATAATAATGCATACATATCTGTATACACAATATGACTTCATGTTTGGGATGCAAAAGATACCAACAAAATTTTATTTAAATGATAGTGAAGTTTTAATGTACAGCACATTTTCATGAAACGATATTTTTATTTGGCACATAGAATTTTGGAATTATTCAAAAGTATTGAGAGAAAATGTAAAAAATTCCCTTTCTCTACTTGTCACAAGAAACTACTTTACGTTATGCATAAAATGTGAAAGGAAGTTGATTTTAACTTACTGAATAAAGATGCACACGTATTTACTTCATACACGATAGGCATTTGATTTTTTTTGTTTATATGCAAAACAGATTTTTGCAGATCAGATTCGCTTAAAATTGCAACAATGGAACTCACACAACCATAAGAGAAATAAAACAGGTAAATCCCTGTTAGAGATAAGTGCCAGATGGAGGAATGTATCAAAATATAACTTCCGGCTTCGCCGGGGTAATTACTGATCATATTCTACGATCATAATTGGAGTTTTGCCAAGTAAACACATATTTGAAAGGAAGGAATTGACTCCGGAAGCTGAAAATTGGTGTGATTAGTCCTTATATCATAAGAAACCTCCGTACCAAATTTCATCAAAATCTGATCAAGCGTTAAGGAATTATCATCCTGATAACATTTAACCTTACTTTCCTAAATTCCCGCCAGAGGGAGTATTATAAATCAAAACTGAATGCACTAAAATGATGTACTCATCAGTAGCTTTTCAATGAGCTATCACAAGGTATAGGTTGTCATTTAAAAAACTGTTGACCTTTCCCCCCCGGGGGAGAAGGAGTTGACCCAGAGAGCTGAAAATCAATAGGGTTCCTTCTCGGGTCACAGCAAACCTCAATACCAAATTTCAGCCAAATCAGATAAGGCGTTCGGAAGTTATCGCGTGCACAGACGGACAGACAGACATTTTATCCACTCCCCCACACATCGATTTCATAAAGTACCATATCTGGCACTTAATAAATACTCTATGCACACAACACAAATTCTGAGGTTTCTTTCCATGATTCCATGATTACCTCCCAGATAATAATGTTCTTTAGCTTGATGTTGATGTACACGTAAAAAGCATGGAGTGATGTTATTAAGTACGCATTTCATTTTTTCCATTTTTACAATATACTAGTGTCTGTCTGTGATATTTGAAGGAGAGAGTAAAAGGATTCGTAAGTAAAAAACCGAAACCTTGAAACCGAGAAAAAATATGTAATAATAGACTAAAATTGAATGCATATAACTAAACAACGCAAATAAGAATTTTACATACTTATACTCAGTGCAAATACATCCAAATTTAGAAGTAGAGAGTAGAGTGTATATTTTGAACTACATATAGCCATCAGCGTATTCTGTGGTTTTTTGAAAAGTATAAGTTTCTGATAGTAAAGCACCTGCTGCGTATTGTACATTGCACAAGATAATTTCGTATTTAGGACTGCTAGAATTGAATGGTGAGAATTTCAGTTTTTATACAGGTATTCCTTTTAAATTTTGATTGCACATTTTCTCTTCTCCTTCTGCAACATTATACCAAATATAACATAAAACCAAATCAAAATAAAAAACCTTGTATTTTAAAGTATATTTTGCCAAATTCCCACCAGTATTAGGATATTCCTGCATTCTCATATTTTGTACTGTAAAATAGCTCATATGTATTTTTCGATTTGAAGCGCGGTTATGAAAAACACTGAACTATTCCTTGTTTCTAATGTTGAAATAAAAAATATGTGACTAATATATCAGCGTCAAGGTTAACTTTTGTATATATGTATGTGTCTTGGTATTTTCAATAATTTCAACGCGTACTCCTCTTCTGTACGACAAATACCCTACGACATGAAAGATTGATGTACCATTGTGCACCTTATGCTTCAGACTTGTAGAAATTATTTGGTCTCTGCAGGACATAAGTTTGGTTACGCACTACCTAGAACACTAATCATAAAATTGCGTTTTCTAGAAAAAAATACCCTGGCTTCACTAAAACGTCTGATCATTACTGCCATAATAGTAAGGCGCAAGGAAATGCATTATACACTGTGTTTTGTAGCGAATTATTTATAGAGCTTGAGGCAGTAGCAAAACAAACTTCTGGAAAAGTTTTGTTAAGTCTGGCTCTTTATCGAGGAAGAAGAGGGAAAGGTCTAATAAACGTTATGAAACATGTGCGTAAAAACTTTCTTGCAGCTACAAACAAACATAACTTCCTTCCTAAACATACCTGCACAAAATTGTATTTTCCTCATTTATATCTTTACGGACTTATAGTAACATAACACAAAAATATGAAGAGAAAAGTTTTGAACACTCTGGGAGTAACGTTTCCATTCTCGAGGAAACTCATTAGACATATTTGGTTGATAACCCTGCTAACAATCATAGTTTTGTTGTTGTGTCTTGTTCTGTGAAATTGGTTTGAATTAAGCATGACTGTCTGCAACATCACCGAAGGAATATGGGCAACTTATGAACGATTTATTTCGTTGTAGATTGCTTTCGGCTAAATAAAAGTTTAGTTTCGTATATTTGTTTGTGTAGACTCAGACTGCAACACATAAACAAACCACAAGCTTTTTGTTCCTTTTGAAGCTTTTCTTTTTTTCTAGAAAATATATACTGCAAACTATGTTATATGTGTATCTGGCTTATTTAGGGTTTGTGTTCGACCATCAATCCATTTTAATGGCGCGTGAGACTCAAGTAATTACTCACAATTAAATTTATTTTGCATACAAATCTGTAAGCATCGTTTGTCTGATCTGCTGACGATGTTTGTTTTACGTTTAACAAAGCATATCCACATTCAGATTTAGCAAAGGCGAGCGATAACCAGTAGTGCTCCACTCAACTTTACCTTTCTGACACGTGCACGACTTTGCTTCGCTAAATTGAGGCATTGTGTTTTTGAGTCTCGGATCGTGTCCAAAGGTAATGAAATTTGGTATGCAATTGCAGAAGCAAACTACCTAAGTAGATTCATTGGTTGTTCTTGTGCTGTAATTACCTTTGTGGTTGTAATAAATTGTGGAATAGTAACTGATACGTTTTGTCGTATTGAATCGCGCACGTTTTCAACTATAAATACTATATAAGTTCAGCTCGGAGGGACGATACTTGCTAATTAGCATCAATAATTCATTCTTTACTGCAGATGTACAAACTACTAGAATGAATACCGAAGTAACAATGATGCTCAAGAGATACACGGAATTCGCATGACTTTGACTCATAGAACCATACATAAGCGACGCACCATATAGAACATTTTGGTTCCAAATAAGTGTTACTTAAGAACTTAAGACATTTACAAAGCGTTTTTGTGGTATAAAATTCTAGTTTGAACACTAGAAAAAGATTGCAGTGTATTATATTTTTATTCGAACAACAATTTTTCACTGTATACGAGGAAATTCTTTTTTGTTGATTTTTTTCGTAAAATATTCAAAAGTATATTACTTTTAAATTGTTCATGTGATTATAGGTACTTACCTTTTTACCGTCACGAAACTTGCAATGACCCTCGATTAGGGAGTTAGCGTCAACCATCTTAAAATTTAATTTCCCAAGTATAGTCGAGAATACTGGTGGCAATGCGAAAAATTTGCAGTCCCACGGGAGCGTCGGACACGTTTATGAACTGGGTTGGCACCACGAAATCAGCAAAAAATAAATTACATCCGTTCTGGCAGCAGCAAGTAAAGGTTCGCAAAAACCAAACAGATTTCGACTAGTCTCCATATTGCTTTTTCACTACTTACGATAGAGCAGGTGAAATCTATTTATACTCGAACAAAATTCACTTCTGTTTGAATGTATTCTCTACACACTTGACATGGTTTAATTTAAACTTTAATTTAATTTAAAAAACACATCCACCCACATCCACACTATTTTTTAATTCAAATGCTACAAATACTTAATTTTTGTCCTGTTGATTCAAAAGAAAAAGATAATCTCGAAATTCATCACCGTCCATCATCATAAAATGAGCAACCAATCAACAACACTCATCTCCGCATCCCGTGAGAAGAATGTGCAAATAAACCTAACGTTCAAAACACGCAGCTACCCATCTCTTAATTCAAGAATAATTTTACTTTGCGATGAACAAGTCGTAAATATTGTTTGTAATTACAATTTGAAAACTAGATATAGCAAATACAACTCTTAAATCCAAGTTCATTCGGCACGTCAATTTCAAAGAAAGACACCGACCAGTAAACAGTAGAGTAAGTATAGCGTGATTTCCCTTTGTTACGATGATGAAATAATGAGCAGTGCTGTGTAAACCCTCTTCAAGTCCATTACTATTTACACTACAATGAACACACAGTTAATTAGTCTTGGTATGTATAATGTATGTACGTAGGCCAACATTGAATTTATTGTATCATCAGCGTCAGTCTTTTCACAATAAGACAACTGGAGCTACGGCGGTCGTTTGCAGAAAATTATATTTCAATGGAGTTATATGCCTTTTGGGCTTTTGAATAAAATGCGCATAGATGCCAAAGGCAATTTTCTTCATAGCTTGTTGTACAGGTAAAACAAGTGATTTAACAGCAGGTGCATCGAAACGGAATACCGAATAGTTATAATGACCTAAGTTTTGTTGATCTAGTTTGGTTGAATATCCCCGTTTACATCATAACATGTCTGGCAAGCCTGTTCACACAAAAAATAAGACAATTGAACATGCCAATATTTTGCAAAATATGTTTTCCCAAATAAAATATTATAGGCAATCATTTTTACGATACAATCCAATATATACGGGGCCATACACAGAGTTTTTTCATCTTCCATCACATTTTATTACCCCACTAGTGATCTAAAATGTTAAGTAACACTTGCGCTCGCCTTTGTCCATGCTTTTGCGAATTATTCGCAAATGGTGTAGCACCATGCTACACTGGTACAATGAAATGGTGGAAATTATGTTGAGTTGAATGCATTTGTTCTCATAATCCTTTTTTCATTTCCCACTATTTTCATATTTATAGAAATTTTTAAAATGGTAGCACTGTATAGATCATTTTTTTACAGTTTTCTTCAGCCATCATTACTGACACTTGTCAATAACCTGCCTCGAAGAAGGAAGCTCACAATCGCTTCCACAAAGCATTATATTACTAAATTTACTTTTGATATTGGATGTAAGAGGCATCTGCAGTTTCTTACAATTGCAATTCAGATGTGAAAACACACAATTTGTTAATAAACCATTATATCAGCATCACAGCAGAACACGAAATCAATCTGGAAGGTACCATGTCAAATGGATGCTAATAAAGCAGAAAATATTTAACATAACACAACAGGGAGAAATGAAACACGGTTAAGCTTCTCATATGAAGTACTATCTTCCATTATACTATACATCATTAATCAAACAAGACCACTTTCATCTTATGAATCCTGTCATTACCTTACTTACTGCTAGTGCTAGACAGTCTACAACTACAATCACTGGATATATACAGTACAGTGCAACGCATCTTCAATTTTGTGATGCTGCAATGCTATACAATGCAAGCAGTACGTCATGGCCAAATGCCGGTTCTAAAAGAAAATTATTCACGTCTTACTATATTTGAAACATGGTCAGGAGTAGTTCTTAGTACTTGTACTCCAATTTTGTAAAGCAGCTCTTGAGATGAGTTAAAGTTGAAAATGCAATATTTGGAGTTTTCATACTTATTTTACTGTTAAGAATTCATGGTTTTTGAGTTGCAATTAATGGAGAGTTGACACAATGATTCGAAGTGATATGTCAATGCTTCAATTTTAGTGTATTATGCCATGACTGTAACACTGGACAAAGCCTATGGTACATGGGCAAAGTTTTGGCATCATACCAATCGCAGGCATGATATTATTTCACAACTTGATGCGTAATAAAGTGTATTTCTAAAGATGTCTACATTACAGCCTGAAAGCAGTAAACAAACCATTTTAAAACCCTACTGCTCACGTTAATTCTTCTTGCAGAAAATTGCTCTTGCATCAAGAACATTTTACTCAGCTCCGATTTTCGGCTAGCATGTATGTTGTATGTTTATCACTGTGTAGCCAGCATTTGTAGATGTTCTAGCCAAGTTATTTTCATTATGCAGAAGTTTGGATTTTTCCTGATCATATCGTATGATCCATTCATCTGATTGATTTTGAGAACTAAACGAAGAAAATTGCACTAAACACAACACGCCATTAAAAAAAGGTAAAAATCGACCTTTTGCGTCTTGATTTCATAACATAAAATATCATGCACCTCGGGTCTTCGTGATATTATGTTCTTGTTTTCTGGCTCAGGTACGGCCGAAATCAAAAGAGAGTGAAACGAACTGATGATTACGGTGTGAGATGTAATCTGTTTGAATGCACTCACGAAGTTGTCTGTTTCAAAGAACGGCAATAAAAATGATGAATGCAAATAAATTGAAGCCACTTTGGCATTTGCGATAGATTAGATAGATAGTAAAGCAGGTAACTAGTTGCATTATGACAACTCTAGCTACAATGATTGTAGAGCAGTTGAAATGGATCTTGTACTTAACAGCGCTCCTCAGAAAGTTTCTAAACAAGCAATTGGCCATCTTAATGTTTCAACTGACAACATAAGGCAATTTTAAATTGGCAAAAGTATTACCTACCCATGTATGCTACCAGTTTTCAAACCAGTGAGCGATTGCCAATTAGATTCGATTTTCATACTGCCGCAGAGAAATGTGTAAGTGTAACCCAAGAGAATAGAGATTATTAGAAAATCCAGGTGCAAAGTGCAAGTGCAAGCTTCTCGGATTATTTGATAATGAATTTTCATATTTTGATTCTCACGATTTTACCCTTTATAGTTTCCAATATAATACAAGCAAAAGAAGTTTACATTATGCATTATTATTTACCAGAATAAAGATTCCCTTTTTAATTTCAAAATATTAAAAAATTTAGCCTAGTCAGTTTATCAAATATCGTTTCTTACAGTTTCAATAATAATCAGACTTTAATCAATTAGAAATTGGACGTTCCATGTCATTCTTGATCTGGTAAGAACTAGCTACTCAGGCAATGGAATGTTCCTGTACGAAATTGAAACAAAGCCTTAAGCCTTTTCAATGGTTTTTTGGTAACAATCAAAGGATTTCGGGAGTAGATAGAAGTTTTGTTTTTGTGCGAGCTACTTGTGTCGATGTATCGTGCAAAATCATGTTTTTTAATGTATGAATGCATGTGAAAAGTGACAAAAGCCAGCAGTTGAGCTCTTATGCAACCTTGAAGTAAATAAGTCTGTCTGGCTGGGATGATTAATAGGTAGAAATATGTGTACAAGTGGACTATGCATAAGTACTTACAAGGAACTATCTTAAAGCAAAATATAGAAATTCTTATTACAGTTGGGTGGTATGAAATGAACCACAAAGCTCTTTTATAAATAGACTGTCAATACTAATTCAATGTTTTTTATTTAATATTTTCTGTACATTGGACGAGCTCTACAGCAATATCGTGTTATGCTCGATAATATGTACATTTTTGTATAGCAATACATAAGCTCGTCAATGATGAAATGTGGAATATGACAATCTGAACTAGCTTATACTGACACGGACACAAAAATAAATAAAGTTCTGAACCAAACAATAATTTAGTTGTTAAATTATTAATCTCCTTAGATATTCATTGGCATTATTGCTAGTTGTATTGTTTTTAAGCGTTTGTATTGCAACTGGAAGATTGATATCCATCCAAGTGATGTATAACTTTTATATTAAAATACCGTCTCACCCAAGAAGCATTAAAGATATATTGAATGAATGAATGATGTGGTCATTCAATATATCTTTAATGCTTCTTGGTCTCACCGTGCCAATATTTTAATATATACCTGTTTTTTTTTTTACCAAACTTGAAAAGAAAGAAGCAAACATTTTGGCTCAAAATATACGTAGCACGTTATGATTGTTAATTAAATGTCAATAATTCTAAATGGGAGAAGTCAAACGCATGTTAGATAAGGTGACAACATGGCATAAAATTCTCAATTCTCCATATTTATAGCTTAGTTGAAAGTTTCATTTTGCGTAGTCACACTCATAACTGGCAACAGAATGAATAAGGAATGTTTCATTCGACTCAACACGTATGTATAATGCTTTTTTGTATGTAGGTAACTGTGTATTACAATTATTTGTAACAACTACGACGAGAAATAAAAAAATGAACGTCTATTAACAGTATTTATCTGCAAAGTAGTATGACTAATGTTCAATACCGGCATTTAACTTTCATCAAACAGTTTAAGAAAGCCCTCTTATTATGCATCATAATTCCTTAAAAATGCATTAGGTATGTACTTATTTACATTAAGACAAACTTGAACTTTGTACAGTGGGTACAAATAAGATTTATTTGCCATTAGTGCTCACAAAGGAAAAATTCCGAAGGATAGTACATCACTCAACACTAAAAAAATTCCCATCGTCATAATATTTCCTAGAATACTATCTGTGTTCCTAATCTCTCCAAGATTATATTTATCTTAAAAACTTTGTTCTTAAATCAAAAGAGGCATTTAAGTACAAAAAATCTTTTATTTTCTCATGCACAAGCTGCTCATGTACTTTCTACGAGTACTGCCTTTCTTAAAGCTAATTTTAGAAGGCGAAATCAAATTCAATATACTCTAAACTCTAAACCATAATAAAACCAGAGCTATCATCAAATTAAATTGAAGCAGTCACAGTCGGTAGAGAAATTACATGATATTAGGTACCTCACATGATTGTATTATTATGAACACTACACAGCTTGTCTGTCCTATAGTCCTATCCCAAACAGTAAAACACCACTTCAAAAGCAAATGTGAGGGGTTATGTCAAAAGCTCTATTTCTTTTCACTATTATATTTATTTTAAACTTCAAAGTCTCAATATGCTGTCAAAGTAAATGACTTCCATTCTATTGTTTTGTGTACCGTATGACGAATAATTGTACTACTTCAAAATGTTGAAATAAACATTTCTACAGTGCTCTTCTTCCACCCTATCTCAATTCGAGCTTTAATCTGTATAAGTAGCCCTTTAAACACACGTCAACCCTCAATTACCATACATTTACCACCAGTCACACAGCTACAGATTTAAATGGAACATCCTGCTCATAAAAAGTCATGATAGGATAATGATCTTAAATAATATGCAAAAATATATATAATAGAGAGAACAACTGTGGGCTTAATATTACTGATTCTGATGTGCTTCTTACTTGAGACTATACATGCAGTCAAGAGACGCATGGTAGAATAATTCTGCGAATCCAGCATGCGACTCAGCCAAATACCATACACCAGTTTCTCATCGATGCGATTAATCCTGTTCTCCCATACCATAATACTTCCTAAGCATGCTTCGTCTGGTCTGAATTTTTGCATTATGAAGTATTAGTAAAATACTTTCCACGGAGGATTTTGTGCAATTATGAAAATCTATTCTGTGCAGAGCAGACCAGGTGAGGGCCATCACGCTGTATTTTTTACAGTTATTTCTTTATGTACTGTGATTTCAACATTTGCTATGATCACTATTGTACACGTGAACAATAATTCAAAAGGTTTATGAGCGTACGTATGTGGCTACACACAAAATGCTTATGACATGATTCAAGCAATGGCATTGCCACACCGTTGCACGTATTTTATAATTTACATCGCAGGAGAGAATTAACGGTGTGTTATTCAAATGAAAAATAGCAGCAATAACCGCATCTTGACATTGGCTCTTCTAAGCTGTAAAATCTGTCAAACGGTAATGACATCGTATGATGTTACTCTACGAGTGGTACGATAATTGGATTGGCTCTTCGTGAACAATGAATAAAAATGAATGCCATTTCAAAATCTGCCTTCCACTGTAAATGCACTTTTTAAATGCATCTGTAGATAAATTAACGACCAGCTTCATTGCATCCAGGTAAATATGTTTATGTGAGTTTCAACAAATAAGTAATAATAAATCATAATCTTGATATTGAATCTAGAGACTAGACTCTGTGTGGGACCCGCATATATTTTGCAGCATTATATCGAAAAGAATGACTGACAGATTATAATACATAACTTAATGATGTTTCACAAGGAAAATAATATACCTTATTTCATCATCAGTATTATACAGCACCAATTTTTATACTTTTCACTAAATCAATTCGTTTAATTCACGATAATGCTGTATCTTATTTCTGCGAACTAGAAAAATCGTTCTAAGATGTCTCGTAAAATAAAAGCATAAAAACTGCTAATAAATTTACTTTTTGTTCTTGAATTTGTAATCACCATTAAACACACTTTTCTGGCACAGAATCAATTTGCACGTCAATAAATCAACGGGACAGGCCAGGATAAAAGGTGAGCTAAATACAAACACTTAGACCACTGACAACTGTGGAACATACACATAAATCCGAATGAGATTAAATTGTCAAAACGAACGTCTCGACCACTGAGAAAGATTATGTATCACCTCTGACACGCAAAAAGTGTACGCATATATTAATATCCTCTTCGCTAATTCACTCACTCACTAGGTTTTTCTTTGCCCAATAAACCACA
The DNA here is from genome assembly GCA_034700685.1 of Willowsia buskii. NCBI lineage: Eukaryota > Metazoa > Arthropoda > Collembola > Entomobryomorpha > Entomobryidae > Willowsia > Willowsia buskii. The sequence continues at coordinate 25,505 of JAQIXW010000059.1, read as the reverse complement.
AAGTTTTACGTTTCTTTTACCGTTTCGCGGCTTATACTTTTCCCGTTGCTTGTAAGCACACCTCTTTCAGTTGTCCAAAAGGGATAAGAAGTAATCCTGTTTGCTACGTACGCATAAAATCTTTTATATTTAACTAAGGTTTTTTTTATAAAGATCGGCTGGTAAAAGGTAAACATATATTTTGCGTGGATGATGCGGTAAGGGAAAAGCAAAGGAGTCAGTAAACACAGTCAGTCTCTGTCTCCGCAGGCACGAAGCCAAAACACTTCTGTTACTTTCACATCCAGTAGAGCTGGAGAGCACTAGACGATGCACTATTACTACCTTTGTGCTCGTGCAAAGTTACACATTTTCCAGAGAAAAATGTGCGTGTGTATATGAGCTGAGCTCTACGAAGTAAATGGAGTGATGTTTTATACGCAAAGAATATATCACGATGTACTGTTGATATATCTATAATATCATTCTCCGTCCATCTGGAGCCATATTCACCAGCACGGATGCTGTATACAGTAGAGGAAGAAGAGATGAGATCAACTTGAAAGAGAATGCGCAAGATTTTCCTAACTCTGCACAAAAAACTTCCAGTTCTGCACTTACGCACTTCTTCGTCGTCGTCGTATATTATGCGTACGAATGTTCATAAATGCGAGCAACGAACTCACTCGCACAAAAAAAAAAAGAATCTTCTCCCTCCCTCAGAAACACATTCACGGAGAGCCAGCAACTCTGTTTTCATTCCTTTTCTTGTAACTTTTCCCTCAAAAATGCGTATAGTCCGGAAGCAAATCTCACGAACCAGGAAAACAGTACATGATACATACAATAAAGTTTGGAAGTTATGTTTGCAGCCTTTTAAAGGAGAAACCTTCAATTTACGACATATAAGGCTATAACCGTACAAAGCAAGGGAAATACACGCGTTCACGCACAAAAGGGTAAAATTCTTAAAACGTAACGTAACAGCTCTACTCTCGAGGTGTTCACACTGACATTGTCAACTGGAGACTGAATGGCTCTTCTGAAAAGAACGGGCTTGTATGTTAGAAACATATTTACTTCGTACTACACTATGTTCGATCGCACTCAAAGTCTCAAAGTAAGTGGAAGAGATGAAACTTGTGTAGTTTACTTATTGAACGAATGATACGCAACCCGAAGCAGTGTAGTATAGCATGGGAATATTGTGATGTATGTAGGAAGAAAGATGAAATTGTAGTAGTAGTCAGCAAAGGAGCCCGTTTGCTATGCAAGGAACACGGGGTGCTTTAAATTGAATGGCATGTAATGTTATGCCCTTCTGTGTAGTAAAAAAGCTGTCGAGAAAGAAAAAATGTTTCAGTCATATTATTATATACAGCGTCAACAGTGAATGTAAATTTCATGCATTGTGAAAAAAGAATAAACTTGTTCTTCATCACCAGATACATTGATATGTTGATATATACCTTTGCATTAGGGATGTTTTTTAAAGATTATAAAGCTGTAGTAATGATATACGATTCTACGAGCGTATTCCTGGTTCAGCGCTAGAATATTATGCCATGCCATCCCCTATTCATCGTCGAGTTCAACTTCTGTTTTTATTTCATTCTTTTTTTTCAGCTAAAAACCACCGAGCAATACAAAACACCATCACAGAACACGAGAGTTCAGAAAGAGAGATCCAATTCAGTTTTTACTCCCTAGCCCCATCCTGTCATCCAGTGCGCCGATGGCATGAGGATTATCAAAGTGCAAACCAAGGGAAAGGGGGAACTACATAACTTGGGAAATAGGGTATATCATAGGGAGGAAGAAACCCTTAGTTTTCTGTTAATGTTATATGATTTATATAGAATATGCACATATTCTATATTTGTAGAATATCGCAATATAGGAGTGAAATAATATCGCCTATACTAACCCAACAATATATTATTATTACTTTTTATTATTGCGGTACATTATTGCAATGCAATGCGTCGCCGGTATGTGAACTCGGAATATAATAGTAAATTTTTGTTTGGTAGCAGATGTTCATTCCTGTTACAGGAAGAGGTGGTTTAGAACTGTATTACAGAGAAATCGGTATTAAGGATGGAACACGCTGTGGAATTTCGTTGGATATTGGAATATGGTGCGAGAAGCATATTGTACCTATATTTTGATATCTGCTCTTTTCTCTTTCGTGCCGGAGAAGGATCTTTTTGTTCACATTTGCAATGCACAAAAATAATTTACATTTTAGAAATATGTGCGCTTGATCATTTCATTTTTGGAACGAGGCATCCTTGAACTCAACCTTTTTCGTTCCTTTGATTCTATTATCCATAGAAAGCTTTGGAACGCGCCATAACGTCCCGGATAGTTAATAAAAGAATTTTAAAAACTTCTCCGACTGCTGGTACGGGGAAGCGTATAAAATTACCTTTTTGATAAACACATTAAAATTCATATTTTTGTGTTCCTAGTCAAACATTGAAAAATATTGTACTTTGCATTCCCTTTGAAACTTTGTTCTAAAATGCATGAATTTTCATGTGAAAAGCAAAGTAAAAAATACAGATTAGACAATAAGTACTCGATCAAAACTATACCAATCCAAGTTTTATAAAGTGTAGCACTCAATACAGTATTGTGTATACAGTAAAAACACGTGTGCTTTAAAACTGCTAGCAACTGGAACCTTTCGAATGTTGTTTGAACGATGATAGAGATCTTAGAACTGCATCCCATCATAGTGGTGGTGATATTGTCTCTTTGTATTGCGGCTTGATGAGATTTATGGTTTTGCATGAATCTGCATATTTTAAGCAGGATTCGTTTGTTTGAATAAATGTGCATTGCTGTTTTTGTAATGGCATACATGGTGGTAATTTAATTTAATATATGCATGGCTTGTTGATGCACGCACCTTTAGACGCCATAAACTTGTGTGATAGTCTATTTCTTAACTAAACCGACAAAAACCTGACAGATGCGAGTTGACTATCGTTTCCACTTGTTTTTGTACAGAGTTGTTTCAAGAGATGTGGGAAATGGTAATTACCTGTATTGATTTTCTGAAATTAACTAGAAACGATTAAACATGGGATTACAGGCTAATTTAATGTTTAAATTGCCAACATGCTAGTGTCCAGTTGAAGTTGCATATAACCAATATTATCAATCAAAGTTGTTTGTTGTACTACTGTCGAATGATGTAACAACCTTGTGAAAAGGATATCAGCGACAATAAAACCGTATTATTATTACTAGTAATCTACACAATCCTATTCTTATGTATCCATTATACATCTTTTGTGTTGCGAGAAAACAGAAAACCGATGTATTTCATCAGCATTTGACAAACGTCTCCTATTTCCTCAAACATATTGCGGGATCATTTTTATTATTTCAGTCTTGTTTTTCTTATATCTTCCTATCTTTAGATGTCCACATCTTGAGAGAAAAAACAAGTTTAGGAAACAAAGGGACTTTGGGTTTCTTTGATAGTGTTTATTTATGTTGTCTTTGTTATTGAACTAACACACTATATTCATGCTTCTCCTTTCCATTCTAGTAAAGACATTGGATTCACGACAATGGAAGGACTCATACCATTGTTTATTTCATCTCTTTGGCGAGTATCAAACACGGGGCGAATGAAGTCAAAAGAGAAAGTCGTGCGTGTCGTCTAAAAAATCTGGGCACGCACAAACATATCTACTTCAACTCTCAAACAAATATCCAGTATAAGACAGATATGTGCACATTACACACACAACATTGTTGGACATTTGAGAACAGGAAGGAAGTACGATGAGAAAATAAGAAGCAGTTATGTTCTGGAACAGTTATGGAAAAAGTCAAAACCTTAAGAAGAAAGTCACTGAGAATTTCTACTTACTTCGTCGAATGCATCTCTTCCGCTGTTGTTTCCTAAAAGACTTGCTGGCAACTATCGGAAGAGAGCCAAAATGCTAGAAAGACATCATCATCACCAAAGTTTTCTGCTTGGAACGGAAAACGAATAAACTGCATAACAACTTCTATGAGCCTTGAGTCGATCCTTGCTTTGAAAGATACCAGCTATTTTTGAATGGACAACACATACTCTTGTCCAGTTCCAGCCAGCTATAGACCTTGACTTTCTGGCAGCGACAGCAGAAAATATTTGGTCACAAGAACCCAAACAAGTCTAACGTAATTCTAAAAGTTAAAGAACTTGCAATGCAATTACTTTTGTAAAATATACGGCATAAGTTAAAATAGTTTGACTGTCACGTGTGCACTTGCACCGTATACCATTTTATACTCATCTTTTAATAATTTGCTCATTTCTCAGCTGCAGCAAACCTTTCTCATAACTTATAACTGTTTTCTAAGCTGATTTTCGTCCAACTTTTGCAAGTGTGTACAAAAAAGATAAGAAACCAAGCATGAAAGTTTAAGAACTGCTACAATGCTAGGGACGTTTTAAGAATTTTCAAGTGTTTAGTTAGTACAACATCAGAATGTCAACATTTGTCTCATTTCCTTCTTGTTCCTGTCCAACTATATATTGCTCAGTAATGTCTTGAAATCTTAATATTTTCATTCTTCATACCAAACCATATCAATATGGTATTTTATAAAGCATTATCACTGCACTGCAGGCTGCAGCAAGCATTTCAAGAATTATACAGACATACTGAACAAGGCAACTCTGGTCACTAAATCCAAACCAGTACTGGTCCAAACTTGAAAATGTCCGATACATTTTTTTACCTACCTATTAATCTGCTTTGCAATTTTAAGTAACAAATCTTTTATTTCGGCACGCGCAGCTATAGGTACTCTATCATCTGTATTTACATTGGTTCTGAAAATAAAGTACAAATAGCCAGTATAGGTAAGTTTGAAAAGCTGAATTTTATTAAAAATTGATCTGCTAGGCTGTATGAGTGTTGAAATACCTATAGTTGCTCCAATATAAAATAAAGGGACAACAATGAAACACAAGAAGTCGTTGGGAGTATAGATTCACAGTATAAATTTAATATATAGGCATACTATGTACAAGATATGCATAGTTGAATGATGAAAACTTCTGTACTTATATTCCATATGCGCTGTGGACGGCTTGTAAATCTCTTAAGTTTAAATGCCAATTTAAAGGAGCTTTGTTTAGAACTATGAGTTTTTCCGTGTCAGTCGACATTCATAATCTTAAGATAGCCACTACCGGTGAAAGAGAAAGTTCGTTATATTGTTATATATCAGATTACTCAACGCATCTTGAACTATGCAGTATTTATTATTCATGCCCAGCTACGTAATTTTCTGCGGAAATGAGATAAAGAAAAAATCATTGTAAACTAACACGAGTTCTCCAATCTTGTAGGGTTTTCTTTTTCAATGTATATGTATATGCATCTTGTGTGTTACATGTTACATTTAAAATTCTTCGGAAAACTTCATCTACTATTCATCTTAACGATAGAGTTTGAGGTAAGCATTGTGTCTAGGTGTAGAGTAGTTTTTGCTGAATTGCATACGGTTGGTGTCTCCAGATATTTTACTCCCGAGAGCAATGGCAAGAAACTCGTTGGTAAGTTACACAGACGGTGCAAGACAAGACAGTAAATACTTTTTGTGCCTACGTTTGAAAGTAAAAAATGGGAAAGGGTTACGCAATCTTTTGGGCTACATTTTTATACACAACAAAAAAAAACTCGCATCGTGCGAGACAAATATTGACGAGATGAAAGAAGTGTGTTTCACTTCCCTTTTGTGAATGTGCCGCAAACACACGTAAAACTATATATTGTAGCAACAACAAACATTTTAATTCATATTATGCAAAGCACTGTTGTGAATTCTCCTTTCTTTTCAGACACTGAGCGACGAGCACTTTTATATAATGTGCGCAAACCAAACTAGACATTGCACAGAAATTTCCGCTCAATTCTTAAGGAAATGTACCACATTCTACAACAAATAAATCTTTCACGAAAGGGGTTTAATTTGATGTCAATGCAGAGTAACAAGTTGATTCCCAGTTACAGTTATACATACAAATATGTCGGTTCTAAATTTTTGCGTTTTCTTCAAGCGAGCCTTTGATACATAGCTACACGTATGCATTTGGTTTGTAATCACGTAGGAAAAGTCCTTCATTCTTTACATATCTGGAAAAGAAGTACCCAGTTGATTCAAACTGTGATGAAAATTGTACTTTAGTGCTGGGGGCTGCTGAGTGCTCATGCTCTAAACAAGTAATTTTTATTCTCCAAAGTCTTCATCCTGTAGGTTGTTTTCGAAATGATCATACAAGACAAGCCGCCTTGCATACAAACAAATTTAATAGTCATAGACTCAATATTTGTTAATTAAAATAACAGTGAACACATTTATTGCATAATAGAAACTCACAATCACATCCGTTTAGAAGACCAATGTAATCAAATTCACTTTTGTGTCGTTTATTACTCATCAACTTTGACAGAAGTCAATGAATCTGTCAGCTTGTCACAAACGTCATACTATTTTTAGCATCTCTCAAAGACAAAGAATCTGAACTTTTGTTCATCAGCTATCAGCTCGATCCAACACACTAATAATCTAAGTCAAGCCTGAAAGCTATGTACACAAAAATTCAGAATGGATAAAAAAATTATTTTCTACCAGCTTATAAAGTTTTAGGCAGCAGAAATTTTTGAATCGTTTGTTCGATTCAACTTATAAAATAAAATGAAATGAAAAGCACATAGCTTGTATGCGCATGCTATCTAGCTAACACTTTTAATAAGAAAATGTGCATTAGTATAGTCTATGGTTTTCAGACTATATGTATATCGAATGCTTAAATATAAGAAACTAGAAAATAAGTATCTTTTATGTGATATGTCAGATAATTCAGATAAATGATTAACCCTTGCACCTCTTTTCTCCCTTGTACAGCATATATCTAGTCACTTCAGATCTCTAAGTGAATGCAATCATAAGTTATCTTGTACTTTATTCTAAACAAGCTTATCAAATGTCACGGAAAGAAAATTAGAAAAACACATCAATGCCACGGCCAACGACAAGATTTCAAGATTTCATACATTGACATACACCATTAAGAATATAATATCGAGATAGTAGCTAAATCTTCATTAAACCATAATATCGTCCAACCATGTAGTGGAACAAGCCTTTTGAATTTTCAAATAATTCATGTTTGTTAAATCTCATAAACTAAAACAACGTTACCACAATGACACTACGTCCAATGAACGAGCACCAAGCTCAAGCGTGCAAGGCTTTTTTCCATTTTCCTAAAGTGAACATCACTTTGCTTTTCGTTGACTAGCTTTTCACTATTTTTCCCTTTCGACACTATACCAAGAAGGCAAAGTATTCACTATGAATAAATACCTTCATGTAATGCATCCTGTTCCTGTTACATTATGTTACATCATATTCTAGAAAAATTGTACTCTTTTGTGGAGCTTTTACTTGTTACTTAACTCTACACACAAAAATATCCCATTATATCATCCAACATGTCTGTGTTATATAACATAATGCACTTGAACTTCTCTGTATACCACCCCATACCGACTCTGAACTCCCAAATCCATTCTTCATGCTTTTTAGCGTTGAAATGAAAATGAGCTTTCGCCGGAAATTCTATTTTCCATAAAAAGAAAGTGTGGGAGTGAAAGTAGAGTCCCCCTTTTAGAGTTTATGTAAGAACTGTCGAAATTATAGTAAATACTAAGGAAAACAAGGAAGTTTTAAAGTGTAAATGCCTTTGATTTAACTTCTCAACAATAAACAATTATGTAAAATCTGGCTTGAAAAATAATACAAGACAAAAGTAAAATCAAATGTTGAATTTGTGGTCAAAGAATTTGATTGTCATTGTCAAATTCACTTTGGTTTTTGATTTTTTACACTTATTGCAGATATGAACATATGAGTAGAAGAAAGGGCATAATGCTTGCGCAGGATAATGTGTATATGTATTGCAATATATTATACGCAAGTTTTCAAAATTAAATAAAGAAAACCTCGCTCACCCAATTATTATGTAATTTATTTATCCTTTACTGCTTTCCTACCCCATTCCCCATGATTCAAATTTTGTCATTCATTATATTCTCATATTTCAAAGATTCCAAAGCTATGGATCAAATATATATTGAACAACTGTGATTTTGCGTGAGACGCGAGTGATTACCGATTCAACGCAATTTGGCTCAGAGTATACGTATGCATACCCTTCTGGGGGGTTTCGTTTCTACCTAGAAAATAATGACTACCTTCTTCCTAAAAGGTTTTGATTTTCTTTGCCTGCAATACTGCAAGTTACAATGAATGAACTGCATGAAAAGTGTAATAAATTTTCTTCCGTGCAACAGAGCACACCGGTACGTACTTTCTTAGGGGACTACAAATCCCATTTCAGTCTTCAAAATTTAATGCACCATGAAGAATGTAATGCCATCCTGGTTTCAACAAAACCGTTCTTTGCTTTGCTCTCTTGAGCTTGATCTGACGTACTCCCATTTTGTCACAACATGCCTCTCAGGTTTTAATGTTATCCCAGTTTGTGGCACCAACATGGAACTTTCCTACAAAGGTGCATCCCTAAAAATTGTTTTGCAATGTATATAAATCACTGCAATGCATTATTGTTGAATCGGAAGTAAGGCAAAGGTAGAAAGTTGCACTTTTGTTGTGCGTGTATTGTTCTTGTTATACAGCATAGTTATAGCTTTAAAAGCCGCATATGAAGCTATTAAGAAGTGCTGAAATAAGAAGTATACAGATACAGAGTAAAAGGGGAAAGAGAAACAAAGATATATACGTATTTTCTTTTCATATCTTGCGACTTCTTGGTTTCAGATTTCTTCCTTAAGACTTCATGCTCATCTTCCTCCCATTCTTCATTTTTATGAGAAAAGTGTCACAACGTTAAAAGCAATTGGTGCTGTAAATGAGGACGAATACGAATGCCGATAGGGAAGCAACATATCGTTTCTTCTAGTGTATGAATGACTGAAAATATAAGTTGTGTACGTCTAGTCTAGCAAGACGAATGGAACGTTATTTGTCTGAAAGCAAAGGAAAAGTTTCTACTTCCTCTTTCGTCTCTCTCTCTCTCTCTCTCTCTCTCTCTCTCTTATGTCTTATTACTTTGGGAATTGAGTGAGCAGAAAGTTTAGGCATTTAGATAGATAAACATTTCTAAATCTGAGCTAAAATCTTACATTTGGGACCATTTACACTGCCATTATCGTTTCTCCTATTATAATAACAACTTTCCCTTTAACACAAAAATATTATTTCTTTTCGAAATTCGAACATTATCTTCGAAATAATCATTATGCGCTATCTTTCAAGATAGTATTACAGTAAATCGGTTTGCTGATGGCGAAGTGCTTACTTTTGAGGAAAAAATAAAGGATTTAGGCCTGAGTCGTTTCATCATGTGTCGCTTCTTGAAAGTGAAAGGAAAAGTGCCAAATCCGTTTCCTCCAAAACCTTTTGAGTTTTCGAACTACATATATATTGCGCTACCAAATTTTCTACACCAAAGAATCGGAATTATTTACAACTTTTAACTCTCTGCACATACATATATTTACTCAAATTTCAATCTTTTGTGGTAATCTTTTGGGTTTTGAAATGACGGTATTAAACACACAGTATATAAATACATTAAGTATACACTACACAAATATTCTCTGGATCAAAGTTGGGATTCGATGGCTGTGCTCTAAAAGTCGGCGGTTTAATGCTTTTCTGTGTTATAAAAATACAAATAAAAGTGTACGAGTCAGTGTCTTCACAATTTGTGCTGTTTCGATTTGACTGGTTCAATCTGCTAAAATCTACAGCTAAATGACTTTACTTATGTGAATCGTATCGTTTGTATTTGTAATCATAACAAACTGAAATATTTGAAATCTTTTTCTTATATGGTAAAAGCTTCAAAATATATAAACTCATATTGCATATGTCAAAGTGCTTCTATCAATTCTTGAAGTCTCAAGAACAGCGAAAATTGGAGATATAAAGTAAATTGGGGATCTTTCTTTTGGATACAATTATTATTATTATGCATATTGATTTTCTGATATGATTATGGCAAGATGGACAACGACGAAGAAATCAAAGTAGGAAGTACATAATAATCAAATACATGCTTTTTGCTTAAATGCTTATTAAAACAGTGGTTTTATATGTATTCACATAATATGCGTATTGTGAAAATGTAAGAGAAATGGATCTACCTATATAATTCAAAGATATCCTAGCACGGTTTTCATTTATACACTTCAACATCCATCGATCACCACCTTGCAAGCCAACGCCTAGTCTTTTTTGTGTTTAAATTAATGTCCACACATCGTCCAATATCACTTTTCATTCCTTCGATAAATGATATATGTACTGGTAACTCCTCATATAATATTGAATACACGGTTTACGATAACGATAATTGTATAATAGCCAATACGCATTGCTTACTTTTTCACCCTATATTGTCTTCTAAATATACTCTGGATAAAGATTTCGATTTAATCGTGTTTTGAAATCGTAAGTGTAATGCTTCTGAAGGCTTTAAGCATGCAGTACGCGAAGTTTCAAAACGTGTAGACTTCCTGTTTCGTTTTCCTTCTCCAAAGATATTCTGAAAGATATTGTTCTTATGTTCAGAAGATAAATTTCGATCAAATAAATACATGCATATATCGATTCATTGGCCATGAAAAGGCGTAGTAGAAAATAGCATACTGCCAGGAGCGAGGGATGTGATTCTTATCACCATGTTTGTTGTTCAGCAAATACTTCCGAATATTTAACTTTTTCATGCATTTCTTACGACATAGGTAACTACCAACGTCGTTTGATTTGATACATGATTGCATGGTCTAGTCTGAACTGGAGTTTGGTCAGCTTTTGACCTTTCATTAACTTTCATACTGTGTAATAGTTTAATATTAGTACATCTTCAATCACATATTAGAATCATTCTAGACATATAAGAACTATTTTTTGGCATGCTTCGTAGACGAATCAACCCACAATGTAGCCAAATGTAATCATGTACGCACGCTTTCAATCGTGTGTTATCGATTGCTCATCTTGCCCTGAAAGGCAAGCAAGAAGTAAATATATTTCGCGAAAAGATTATAATAATGGTTATTATAATAGGTTTGATGCAATTTCTACATGAGATAATGATTATGTGGCGATCACGAAAGCCATTCTTAAATCGTCTGTTATAACATGAAGCTGGAATTTCTTTTCATTTTCATCAAGTGTCTCCACCCTAAACCATGAAAGTTAACGCCTATACTTTAATACTTTAGGTAGAAAGAAAGAAAGAAAACTAGCATGTACATTTCATAACAAAATTGCTAAAGTGTTGGATAACAATCAATATTATATCATTGTTAGGCGATCCGTATTACAAGTATGATGTGATTTTATTGAATTTCAAATTCAAATACAGAAACTTCATCATGGTACGATATATATACAACTTTCCCATTCCAGCCTTATTATATGGTTTCAAAACTGATTTAGAAGCATAATAGTAAGCTTGAATGGATATGTTACAATCGAAACATATTTTGCCCAACATTCATGAGTGTGACAAATGCAATGTCCGTAGGGAAAACTTCGCTCATAATGTGCCTATAGGTTGCGTAGGAAGCTTTGTTTACCAATGAAGGATGACAACATTTTATAATGTGTAGTAAATTATGAATGCAAAATAACCAACGAAAATAATCGATGTATCTTTGAACCAAGCCATCAACCCAAATTCTAGTACTCCCTTGTTACTCCGCTTCCCAGGGTCCCTGCTTTTGGTCCCCTTTTCTCTCTAGGCTTCGATCATCAGTAATTCAAGAACATGAGTTCTTATTACAATCATTTACATACGATACTGCTTATCAGCAACAAATACTCATGATCAAAACCTAAACTGAGTTGAAAAATCGGGTCCGTGGATTCACCTTGCTCGTAAGCTCCCTAATTAATTTACAAAGATGACAAGCGTAAGTGAAGTGGCTCGCGACATGCAGCGGGCCTACAATATGCAATACCAAGACGTGGACGAACAAGCTGATAAAATTAAACTATTGGAGCAGGTAACTGTTATGCAAGGTATATTCAATGATTTAGATTCGATCATCTCAAAATGACTCATATAGCTCGAGAAACGTTCCCTGTTTATATGAAGTTGTATTTTCTAAGGTAGTATTTGGGAGTACTCAGACAGTCAACCTTGGTTCCTACTTGGACTTCATAAGAATAACCCCACGGCCACCCGACAAGCATTAGAGTCCATCATTAAGTTTCAAGATGAAAGCGAGGATAAGCGACCCATTGAACGCCGACGTGGCACTCTCTCTCTAAAGGATGGTGTGGACAGTCTGTACGACTCGGAGGGTCACAGACTAAATTATTCCATTCATCATATTGAGGAAACTTTAGAAAATCAGCATGGGGCAACGAGCGCTGCAGATGAATTGTACACCAACTATCAGACAAAAGTTGGAGGAAACAAGGAAATGAAAATTGTGATTAAGAAAACGGTCGAGCTGATCGTTGACATGAACAAGTCTTGTGAACTAGTTTTTCACGCTGTTCGAGCAAGCGCTAGGTTCCTTACCTATCCAACACCATCTGTCCCATCGGATAATTTTTTCTTTGGTCACCTAAAAGGTTGGATATGGCTTATTCACAAAGGCTTGTCACATTTCAAGCATGAGAAAACTGACGGGAAGAGTTTAAATCTGAGTTTGAAAATTTTTCGGAAGGAAATGAGTTTACTCGCGAAAGAAGCCAATGGGTGTGTCACTGAGCTTAACGTCTATGTCAGTGATTTGAAGAAACTTAATGTGGCAATTAGAAAAGAAGCTAAGATGTGGAGAAAACACAATCAGAATTGGGTACCCCAAATGGACCATTTCTTCCGTTATTTGGATGAACTGAAAGCGAAGCGACACCTACTCATAGACATTCACGAGGACAGATTTTTTCCTACAGACTGGATATTTGAGCCACATCCCTCACAGACAAAAATACAATGGGATTTCTTTCACTTTCAGTGGGTAGATATGAAAAGAAGCTGGCTCGATTGCGAATTTGAAATTCGATCTGATTACTCCCTTCACTGGAGCTCATTTTCTGCCTTTTCTCCGAAAGATCAAACGGAAATCATCGTTCATTTGATTCAGCATGTGAAAGCTTTGATCGAAGAGTGCCATAACTTTCATAAAAACAATATGCGGTTGAGTTTTGACTCCCAGGAAGTCAGGTTCCTTAAGTTTGCCGTTCAAGAAATACTTAAGCTAAAAAGATGTCACGAGGCAGTTGAATTCATTACCAGCATTACAAGAAAGCTGTTTGAAGACATGGCAGTGCTCGAAAAGATCAGTGAGGAATATTTAAGTCATTTTGAATGGGTTGTGGCAATAATAGAGCCATGCTACCGGACAATGAATAGATGGCTTGCAGACGATCTCATCCCTCCATTAGAATTCTCGGCAAGAATACGTCATCGCCGGAGGTGGTACTTGGAATGTAATTGCATTAGAAGAAAGAAAACATTCTGGGAGATGTTCGGAGAACCGCTGAAAGTCGTCCTGTTGAGATCGCCCATTTCCATTTCTCAACTAGAAAAGCTATTCCCACCAGACACTCGACTGCCAGAAGATCTTCCTCCTCCCGCTCTGATAGATTCGTGTGGAACCTCTGGAGGCTACGTTTCAAGTATATTCGACGCTGGCTTAGGCAGAGAACAGCCTCTTCCCATTCATCATCCTCTCCCAAAATATAAGAAGCGACAAGAGCAAAAATGTAATATTTTTGACATACACCGGCTCATTGAGTCATCCGATGTCTGTATTATAGTTCGTGAACGGATAACTGCAACTGACTACGATGTTGACACTGAAAAATTCTTGGCAGTAGTGGAGGAAGTTCAAAGATTCCTTGCCGTTTTTTCAGCTGCTTTCAGTTTCATGATAGTAGATCTGAAAGACAAAGTGGAGACACTGGAATCCCTCATGTATAGCAATTTACCTGAGCACTACGGCAGCTTGGAGAAAATTATTCATTTTGAAACCTCCAAACAAATAGAATCTTCAGAAAAATCCGGCACCAGAGCGTTCAACCGTTTACTCAAGATTTTTCAATTTGTTTTATATTTTTTGGAGAAAGTCAATGTCGCGGAAGACGGCGAAAATTTATTCTATGCATCAAAGGCAGCCTATTATAAGAGCTATGGAAAGGTACAGAGTTGGATTTATCAGAAGGTAGCTATTTTCTCAATGTACAGCCTTCCCTCCAAAGTGGACATCTTTTCAGCGCTATTCGGTGAAAGCGACAAAGAGGAAACTGATGTTAATATTCAGAAATTTTTAAATAGTGGTAACAAGCTTGTTGAGATTTGCGAAAATGTGCTGAAAAGTAATAACCTTCAAGGCATTTTATGTCTTTGATCGAATCTCAACGGCTTAACTTTATTTACTTTACCATCATTACTTAGTACTCTTAAGAGAGCATAGAGTTGAGCAGTTAATTAAAGAGTTGGGAAGAGTGTCCAAAACCTATGTTGGCATTTGGCATGCTTTATATGTCATGTACTCAACTCGTGAGCTTGAACGTGCATCATTGCCAGCCATGATGATGACATGAAGGAAAGATAAGGGGAAAGTTTTGAAGAAGAAGCTCCATCTTCATTTTCCTTCCCCGAACGATTTTCGGATTTCCGACTTTAGACCGTTCTTTCTTTGTACAGTGAAAGCAGTTCTTCTAGTATTTCTCATGCAGAACAAAGAGGGTTCTGGCACACCCAGATATACATTAATGCTTCTATGCTTTAGAAAGAAGGAGAAAAGTTAAATATGTTTGGATTACTGTGTCAGTCAGTACTGTGTACTATTATTCTTATTTTTAGGATTTTATTTTGGAGATTCTGTAAAATATCGATTATTCAAACACTATTTTAAAAATCCCTTTCGTATAACTGACAAGCAAGTATAGAAGTCATCAGAAGAAGCAGTGCTCTACAAAGAAACTATAAATTAAAACAATTTTATCTATTATTTTTCTGTTATCCGAATGAATTCTACGAGCTCATAAGCTTATTAATAACTCCAGATGTTCGTTAGACTCTAAAAGTGTATGAAAACACAAAAATGTCATATCCGATCCAACATTTCAACTGGTTCAAAAATCGTTATACGGACAATTAAGAGCTATTATGCAATCACTCAAGTTTTTAACATTAGTATTATGCATGATGACTACCTATACAAATTTTGATGCTCATAATAATATATGCTCTTCATTGCTGACAAAGACTCATTTAATTTTCGAGGACTAATTACAACCATTTATCATCACTCTTCTCCACATACAATGCATTATCTGACTCATCAGCAACACACATATTATTCTGCTAATTAACTCCAACTTTTATTCATGACACTGACTCCATTAAGGGATAACATGGTGTTTTCAAGTGTCTGTCAGGAAGAAGCAACGCAACAGCAGATTTATTGTATAACGAGTAAATGTACCGATGACAAGCATAAGGATGAGTTGACGGTACGGCAAGCCTGCTGAATAATGAACTTTGCTATAATAAGTACCAACTGTGATCTTTTCCAGGATTCAGTTGCTTCCCATCCTCCTCCTCATCATATCACAATGCCCATCATTATCATCATCTCCTGGTTCTCTTCTTTCAAGCAGATGGCTTACACGGAACTCACTATATTATGGCTGCTTTGTTTGCTCGGAAGTTGTTGCAGCACAAATAACATTACGATGGAGAATGTGAATGTCGTGTCATGGGTCGCAGCTATGCTGTTTTATAAGGATCACTTCTCATAATATCCCTTTCTGGAAGGATAGACTCCATGACAGAAGAGAATGAGCAGGAGAACGTGACATGACTTGATGCAACTTTTACAATATAGTCTTACACATAAAAACTGCTTCTTGTTGGTCCTTATCTTTATTTGCTTATGTATATTACATATTTACCAACAAGAGTGGAAAGTTGGAGTGAACTCTGCTATTTTGATGATGATGATCACATGAAAATGAATATCCTGAGAG
Source organism: Willowsia buskii (assembly GCA_034700685.1). Taxonomy (NCBI): domain Eukaryota; kingdom Metazoa; phylum Arthropoda; class Collembola; order Entomobryomorpha; family Entomobryidae; genus Willowsia; species Willowsia buskii. The sequence continues at coordinate 9,416 of JAQIXW010000059.1, read as the reverse complement.
AAGGATATTTCTGGCTGTTTATTTCCCATCATCGTAAGTTCAGACTACGTTTCTGTTTCCTCAAAGGCGGTGACGGTAGAAGTAAAAAGAAGAAAATGACGATGTCTTTGATGACGAGTCCTTTTCGTGGCAGAACCACAAACCACCAGATTTTCTGCTGCTTTCCGCTTATTCGTACAGACAGAAGTTGTCGAGGTTCAGAATTTGAAACTTATGGTTAGTAATTTGTTTCCTATTTTTGCTGTGTTTGTGAGTATGGAGGGAGGTATGAGAGTTGTGCGTGTTTGTCCCTACAGATTGCAGGTTTTAAAATGGGAAAATGCAGTTTTATGATATTTGAATGAGAATGTTTCTGTCTACAATTTCCTCTGAACTCATTTTATGCATTCACATTTGTCAAGTGCCGATGTTTATTTTCATTCTAATGTACATATCTCTCAGGTAGAAAGTTAGTGCTTTGCATTCGAAAGCAACTACTGAAATCGTGCTAGTACAGGATCCATTGGTGAGTGAATAGTAGAACCAGTGGAAAAAAAATACATGCATATTTAATTTTTACCTGAGCTATACAACATTATCCCATACTATGAGAAGAAACTCAAAGATTAGGAATGTAAGCTTGTTTGGCTCACACTCACCAATAATGATTTTTTCCTGGCAAGCAACAGCTACGCCATACAAGGATACATCTTGAGCCCAACTCCAGAGTTCTTTCGATAAAATTCCATCTACACGAAAACGTTCATTTTAGATGCCTAACGGTGATGGATACGACACACGGTACAACATACATTAACTCCCCCTTTGCAGCAGTCCTAAAATGCCAATAATTGATGATCATCAATATAAAAATGTGCATGTATGTCCATAATTTCTTCCAGACACTTTTCAAGCTTCTTGGGGCATACTAGGATGCTATTTTGTTTCAATTCAACCGTATAGTCTGCTGTTCACGGTAGACATAAAAGTAAGTGCATTAATTATGATTAAATAATGCAATGATACGATCCTTCACCTTTGTCAAATTCTTTTGGAGCAAGAAGATATCAATACACTAATAAGGGGATAAAAGGAAAGAATCGTGATGAACAAAAGATTCGGCTTACTATATACATACATGAGGAAACTATAGAGTCTGTATAATTTAAAAATACACCTCGATCGATATATTTTCCAGGTAATAGTTTGGCAGTTAGTTAAAGTAACTTTGCTTGTCTCATTTCCTTAATCTACCTTTCTCCTGGACGTAATGCAAAATGTGTCATGAATGATCTAAGCCACTAGACTCAAAAATGCACACATCTAAACAATTAATCATTGTGCAAAGATGTTATATTATACGTTAGGACAAGACAGATTACGTAAACGAGACAATTTTAAAAACGTGTAAATAAAAATTACGTAATGCTTCTTTCGTTAGATAGCAAAACATTAAGAAAAAATAAAAGATAGTATGACTCAACATATTTTGTTCCAAACATGTTCACGAACACAAAATAAAATACAAAAAATACAATGCAAAATAAAATAGTACGTAATTGTCTGTTTAATAAATTTTATTGCTGCCAAAACATATTCCCGAAGACAAATTCTATAATAATTAATAATATTGGTAATTGACGCTAGTTCTTCAAAACCTTGTAGGAATACGCAGTAGAATTAATCTAAATGACACGCCTGATTTCAAAAAATCGTTTGATATAAACAACTTGAGAAGCCGTGACTAAAATCACCATCAGGAATTCAAACCCAACCCAAATCACAACACGATGATTCGTAGACTCGTTAATCCGAATGTGTATGCGGTCTCTAACTTCCATATAGTCCTGTTCATGCTTAATTCCAATGATTGCAGTTTTAAGTTCTTTGATCATCCCCTCCAACTTCTCAGGCTGAATATCTTCAGCTTCCTTTGAGTTGTAGTCCCCAGGTTGAGTAAGTGGTTGATCCTTTTCTCCGAGACCAACAGCAAACATAATTTCCTTGGGTGTCACAGTGGACATTTGATTGCTGAAGCAAATCGTGTACACACCTGCCATGGATGCCACAAATGATATCCGTCCACTGCTTTCCTTTTCCTTTGTAACCAGAACCCTTCCTTCGGGGTCAGTGACAAACATGTCAATGTCTAGGAATCCTCCGTCTATAACTTCAAACGTTACACCCATTGCAACACCTGGCTCCTCCACTCTCTCATAGAAACACTCTTCTGCCAACGCATCCACTGTTATTATAAACGACTCTGATGAAGGAATCACGATTAGACTAGTCAGAAAAAACAGAAGATAAACACCTAGTGCTCCCATTTCGGATTTCTTTTGGTGTTAAGAGTTTTTGAGTCAAACTTTTGAATTAAAAGCAAACACCAAATTAAACAATCGTGAAGTCAAAATAATTCTATCTTTAACTTCGAATTTTTGTGATTACTTAAAACTTCAAAAACAACAAATAAACACGTTACTTTCTGAGAACTGAAGTTAGCTTGATTGAAACACCTGAATCATTGAGCGAAAAGTAGTATCAAAAGTAATATAAGTAAGTACGAATCGAAAATTTGAATCTCCCACAAACACTACATGCATCCTTCAAAAAGCAAAAAGAAGCGGAAAATCTCTGAAAGGCTGCTTTTTGCTTGTGTTAGCAAATATGAAAACTAAAGTTTTACTTATGTACTGACTCATACTCTGGGAGCATTTATCCTTTAGTAACATATTCAACGTGTGTAAGTAGATATTTTATGTAAAATTCCTGTCTCTCCTGCGTGACGGTGGTAGTATCCAGTAAGCAGTTATAGCATCCATAATAGCTAAATAATGTTACGACTTGATTTCGGTGGAAGTTTGCACAATGGTATATTTTTATGAAGGTGAAAAAATTAAAGCAATGAATAGTTTTCTTGGAATCTTCATAAAGCCTCGACGGCCCGAACATATCGGACATATATACATTAACATTCATTCATGCACACGCAATCAGTGCTATATTTTGCTTAATTAATTTGTTATGTCTACTATACTATAATTATTATTTATTCACTAGCTTGTAAATCAATCAGCTAACCATGACCAGTTACAACTTTACATAACTCACAAACATACTAGACAGGTACAACCTAGCCCATATTATATATAACGGCGACAATTTGAAAATGCAGAGGAAATACATTCTTCACCTGCTACGCTTGTAGAAAGAAGATACATAGTTGCAAGATCTATGTAACGTGACCTTAATAGTTGTCAGCTCGAGCCCAGCAAATATATACATACCTAGTTAAAAAGTTAGCATAATTATCTACCAGTGTAGTTTGAAGTCGATATTATACATACCAGGTATGTAGGTAGTAGGTACATGCATGGTAGTTGATTTGCAATGTAAGGATCGTGTTGAATTCGTTTTTATCTTATTTTTTACTGAATGAATATTCAAGACAAATGATGCTAGAAGACTATAGGGCAGGGGAGGTACTTTGCAAGAATTTTCTGTCATCTTATATAAAATCTTTTTACTTCTGACTAGTTCTGACTCCCGGTTTTTTGTTGAACTATTTCTTTCATGAAATTTTCTAAATACAAAATCCAGGGAATCTACTAGCTTTAGTTTCATTATTATAATTGGCAAAACCGAGCATACCAATGCAAGATGGGAGGTGTTTGGGGAAAGTTGAAAAACTAACTGGTACTTGTAAAAGAAAAGTTTCACAGTTTCACATTCATGACTGTCTATCCAGCTGAGTTTTATTATTTAATTTTCATCCAGAAAATAAAGAAAAAACTTTGTCGTCTATTTTTACTCATTTGCATGTACAAATGAAAGAAAGGACTGGGTCGAGTGAAAATGGTGAAGGGGAGATCTTCGGGATTTGTTTGTTTGGTTACGGGTATAGAGTAAACGAGTAAAGTACAATGATATGGAAGCATGACCAAATAACTCTTACTAAGGGTTTATTTTAAAGCTAGATTTTAAAAGATCAGAATTATACATTTTATATTCATACTGAAGTTTTTTCTTTATTTATCTTCACTTCAAAATAAGTAGATGTAGCCTGCAATGTGATTCTTGTTTGTGTTGCGGCATGCAGTAATGTCAAATTTCACAGTGCATAATATCAAGTGCCTAACTTAATATTGTGTCATCTTTCTTACTGAAACTTATGCTATCGTAATTCACGCTGCCCAACATATTTTGGTTTTCTCCGTTTTCTAAGATGCTGATCTGTATAAAGTATTAGCTCGAGAGGTTATCCATTAAAATTCAACTTGCTAGAAATGTCAAAGAGTCATTGATTCGAGAAATCTTTAATAAACTAAAGAAGCTGGTTCAAAAGACTAAATCCAGTGTAAATACCCCTTGATAAGTTACTCCATAATTTTCTTATCTTACACTTACGACGCAGTCTGGAAAAGCTACACTCTATTCAGACACATTGAGTGTCAGCATGAAACCAATTTAGGAAGTTACCCTCCTTCCTTTTCTATTTCCCATGGCCCCGTCGCCCTTCTTCAAATTGAAGGATACAAAGTTTGAAAATGTGTCATCTTTCGAGGAAGAGATGCGTTCATTCATTCGACTATTCTCTTTTCACATTACATTTCCATTTCTCCGAATAGAAGTTGAAACCATCTTTTCGTTTTTGCTAATGAAATAATGATGTTTCACGTTTCTCCGAAAACATTGATTTACTTTTGTGCATTATCAATGAACGAAAGTATAAAGTATCTCGTGTGATGATCAAGTGTTATATGGTACCCCCAGTTCCTCGTATTCACCACCAAGATGCATTTAATGAATTCAGTTGCCAGTTGTCACAAAAAAGCGAATGCATATATAGTAGTATTGTGCATAAAACAAAAAATCATTATTTTGACATGGGTTTCAGAGATGATCATTTAAAATACGTTGTGTATTGCATTTTGATACCATGAAGTAGAGTTGATAATTACGATGGATGTTTAGAATTAGTGGAAAGTAAACCCAGTGAGTAAATGAACTTACATATTAGTTTAAGAAGGAGAGATGAAAGAGCGAAAAGTAGAAACAAGTGAAGTGTAAACTACAGAGCAAATAGGGTTATGTTTTCTTATAATACAGACCGTAGAGATATATTTATGAAAATTGCTGCTGCATCCCCATTTGGGACATTCAAAACATTCAGTCAAATCCAGTAAAGTTGAATGAAGTCAGTAAGCAACTCATTTTCGAAACATGCATCACATCTCATTCGCATATTGCTTTTTCCAACCTTTTTTCACTGCTTACTCATCTCAACCACAGAAATGGATATGGATGCATCATCTAGTTAAATATTCACTGGCAAGCTGACAGCATAAAAGACACGTCCTTTCTTCATCGTGTTAGATGAACCATGCAAGCTTTATTCTATCAACCCAGCAGCATGAAAAGAAACTGCACCGAAGAGAAAAGGAGGGGATAGAAAATGAAAGCGATTTTAGGGGCATGCGAATGCAAGTAGCTCGGAAACAACAACGCGCGTAATATTGACGGTGTATGCACTGAAGTACCAAAGAAAACGGCATATGTAACCGTAACGCATACGCAAGGGAATGATAATTTGGGTTGAGTTTTCTCATTTTTTAAAGAAAGAAAGGAAAATGCGACTTTTAAAAACCCCTTTTCAAAAGTCATTTCAATGTCATTCCCTGTTTTCTCCGGGACTTTAGTGAAGTAGGTGGGTACCACTGCCAAATTTCAGTCCACAAGGAGGTTCTTTGCTTTGAAGCACTGAAAAACTCATCTCATCCTCCCTACTTTTGAACTTGATGTCTTATGAGATATATCAAAGTCTAACTGCTTCAACCATCATTTAAAAAACTAAAAAGATACATTAAGAAAATCCAGTAGGTGAATAGTTATCTTGAAAAGTTACATATGTATTTGAAACATTTTCTCATAATAACATGATAGTTCCTTAAAATATAGCATGAAAGATGCCTTTTCGTCATGCGATGTAATTCTTTTAAAATTTGCATAATCACTACTAAACATAAACCGTAATCAAAGTATACACAAATTAATTTTTGTTCGCACATCTCCAACACTTAAGATCACGCTCCACTCCTATCCGAAATCGTGTAACAACTGCGGAACACGTATAAGTTTAATCTAAATTGCCTATCATTAGGATAAATACACAGAAGGAAACATTAAATTCAACCATTAGTCTCAGAACCTTATATTTACCGTGTAATTTCATTACATTTACAATGCTATTAAAACAAAGGAAACGTGCGATAACCACGGAATGTTAATATAGTTGAGTGACTTTTTCCATCCGAAATGAGAAAGAATCACATCCATTATTGCTTACATCGCAGCACGGTTGTAGCAGACAAAAGAGATGCATTTATTTTACCGTGTTCACCATCAAAGCTGTATAGCCAGCACTTTTACATTGCTTTCTACAATCTACTTATTGTTTGTCAGTATTAATGCCAGTGTGAAGGTGGCAAGTTGACTATGTTGATCTGTATAATTTGGGCGAGTGGCAGTCAGGTTATTTGCTCATTGTCATGCAAATAAGTTCAATAAAACTTTCATCATTTCCATTCTTGCTCTCCAGTCTAGTCTCCAGTCAAAGTCATAGGGCTAGTCTCCCTACTCTACCATTCACTCTGATTTGGATGCTTTTTGAATGACTGAATCAATGACGGGACAATACTCTGTCTCAGCAATTGGTGAAGCAAGTATTATTATTATTATATCTTTGCTTCAACAAACGAGTGTCTAGCCTTTTATAGGAAGGAAACTGAGCGCAGTCAACCTTGCATGTAATATTTAACAATGGGCTACATGCATGGACATCCCTTGTTATGCACCGCTGCTGCAGATTCTGCCCTTGCCTGTGACTATATGTCACATTATGTAAAAAAAGGTCCCCTTGTTAACTGCATTCTTGCATGACTTTTTTCAAACAAATCTTTTTTTTTTAACTCTGGGCATGACATGAGATTGCATATTGCATGTTTCTAAAACTCTATTATTCCAGTTATCCTGTAGAAAAATATGTAAAATGTAGATATAGCATTTATACTTATCTTATGAACTGTGCCACGCTTATAAACATTCAATTTATGATTTTGATTCTTCATCTAATATTCAAATTGTTAATATAAAAAATGGGTTCTGCTCTATGTAGAACTAAAAACATTATAAACTCTCCAATAAAATAATTGGAATCTATAAGTAATTTGGAAGCGTTTATGAATCGTTCTAACTCAAAGTATGCTTGTATTTTTCACGTTTTTAATGGTTTTCTTAATGACAATGTGCGTATAATAATGAAGCTTATTAACACAATGTTCTCGTTAAGCCATAAAATGTCAATATAAAAGAGAAATGAGTCAATTCCATACGGGCAGATCAAATGCAGACAACAGAGCAGCAGGATTAAAAATGCGTGAACTTATTGGGTTTTAAAAATATGCTCATTGTAATACGCATGCAGTTGCAGTTATAAAATAGGCGGGGAGAGTTTTAGGAGCTACAGAGAAATCAAAAGTGAATGTGGAATCGGCCAAGTTTTTTTTTCGAAAGGAGGGATAACCATTAACATAAAGGCAATATATTTTTCAGTGGCACGTGACAATAAGGGATTATTGAGTCCAGATTGCATGGTGTGCGCACTTGCCAAACGACCTCTCAGACGCTGACATCTGAAGCTTATGGCTACATTTCCTGCACCAACGACGACAAAGTCATGAGTGTATTTGAGATAAGGCCAACACTACAGACGACTTCTTCATGACTAACTGATTTGAAATCAAAGCCAGAGTCCCTTTTTATTGTACATCATTATTACCAGTTGTACTACACTGAACAGAAGAGACAAAGACTAAATGAGCTGTCGTTCCAAAATCCCACCAGACATTCAATCACGAACACGATCCTGTAAACTCTAACGTCTCTTTTTGCGATTGACTTACTTTTCTAGGTATAATGGCTATACGGAGTCGTTTTTTAGAATGACGGAGGACTAAGAACTAGCGCTGAAATTTTTGTACCAGCTCAAAAAGTATCAATAAGTTTAAAATCAGTAATGATTGCAGTAGCTATTTTGTCTGTAACAACAATATTATGTAGGACATGTGTATGCTGTAGTATGGAATGGATATGATACATGCGTGCGTTGTAAAAAAAAGGCTTTATACGCACTATTCCGGACTGCGCCAGATTGTTGTCTTTCAGTTTATTAAATTATTGCGGATCCATGTTTCCAACAACTATTCCAAAAAAATCTCGATTTTTGGTGATGAAATCATGAAGAATGGAATCGTTGAACCCATTTCATGACCATAGCCAACCAATGGGGCGTTATGAGAAAAAACAAGACTAAATAATACCTAACACGATCGGTAGTTCCTTGATGTTTTCGTGGATAAATCGCTTTCCGGTTTGCTGCTGGCTACCACATTGCAGCTTAGTAGCTTTTTTTTTTCGAAAAAAGTGTACATTATGATATTCTTTGCATGTGTATATTTTGTTTGCAAACCACATTTTTATTGTCTGGCTAATTCGTATGCAGTTTAATTTTGATGTGCAGTGTAAACTATGTTAATGACAGGCAAGCATGTAATGCAAATTAGATATACACAGCATTCACTTTACGTAACTTTCTCGGATTTATGACTCACGTTTTCCACATTCCCAAGATTTCAAAATAGATGTAAGTAGCTATATTAACTAGTTCCGCCGTAATATTTGTGGAATCTCTTCTATGGAACAGTGCAGCAGTGCATGTTCAATGATAATATTACACTCGCACCATGTGCATCAACGAATACTATTACAACGCATCTGTAATACTTACGCGGTTATGTCATCATCATAACAGCTTTTAGTGAAACTTTAATATATAATACAATATGTTTTACTTTGTTCAAGGAAAAGCGATAAATATGCTGGTTCCAATTTCTAGTGTATATTCTTGACGTGCAGAACTCCCCTACCCCGATCATTGCCTTCATTTCATTTCCTATTATACATCTATTTTGGCAGGAAATCGTTGTTCGAATGGACCAATTATTTTATTTGATGATATTACTTACGTGCGTGTAGCTCGCAACAATGAGGCTCGTTAAATGCTTCTAGAATCTTTTTGGCATACAAACTACCCCTTTATACTCATCTTTTCCTTTGAGATTTGTGTCCAAAATCTAACTTTCATTGCAACCAAAATGGGATTCCAAGCGGTATAACTTACAACAATAGTAGAAACTCACAATTTTACTTACGCGGTACATGATGCTCAAAAGATTTTATTTGTCACATATTCACTAACCGAAAATGATGAAACAGATTTTACTCATCGTTGTATAGTATCTGTATTATTGTCACAAATGTGAAAAATGGTAAAGAGGGTATGATCGTTTCAGTATCAACAGAAGCACAACTGTGCACAT